>OVAN01002615.1:0-32635 GCA_900406275.1 Anastatica hierochuntica
TGTATTTTTAAAATTCTTTTTTTAATTAAATAATATGAAAATAATGACATTAGTTGTAAATATGTTGTGTTGGGAAAGGTAGATTTTGGTATTTTAAAAAAAAAGAAGAGAGAAGGTTATTTTTGTGTTAAACCAACAATTTTGAGTCAAATCACGCTATATTTTATGTCTATTCGTAATATAGTTGAAAATAAAAGGTTAACATAGGTTGAACCAAATATAACCAAAAGCAGAAGTAAACCGAAATAGAACCAGACCGTAGCCGATTCTTGTAGAGACCTAATGTTTATACCGTTATCGCCGCCGCATTTTTCTTCTCTCTTGCTTTTTTGCTCTCAGCGGAAATTTTGCAGAACCACTCGTAAGATCGATCTCCATTTTGCTTTTAGTAACCTTGACTCAATATTTACTTTGTGTTCGTGTTTTCGTTGCTCCTAGATCGGAACTCAGAATCTCCAGAGTTCGTTTATTTTCCGTGGTGAGCAATGGCTTTGGTAAGTAGTCACTTTGTTCTTTTTACACGCGATTCCTCACTGCTTAGCTCACTACAAATTTGGATCATTGTACTTTGTTGGATTTTTCTAATCTGTTCATAATAGTTGTCGAGCTTTGATTACATATAGGGTCTTGCACGACTGTTTAGACATAGAAGCTGTTTGATAGTGCTTTTTACTAATTTGAGATCCGATTCTTCAAGTTGCATACAGAAGCTAATTTGTGTGTTGAATATAACTATGCAAATTCTGCTGTGTTTTCCTTTGATGGATTTTGTGGGAATTTTACTGTTTTCAGGTCTTGCATACTTACAAAGGAAACAAAGGTGCTTATAAGGCACTCATTGCTGCAGAGTATGCGGGTGTGACAATCGAGGAGGCCTCAGGCTTTCAGATGGGCGTCACTAACAAATCCCCTGAGTTCCTCAAGATGAACCCTATTGGAAAGGTGTCGGTTTACATTTTTTTTTATTTCTCTTTGGCCTAGTTTTGTTAGCTAATAAAAGCTTTGTGGTCCTACTAGGTTCCTGTGCTTGAGACTCCTGATGGTTTCATATTTGAGAGCAATGCCATTACCCGATACGGTATGACTTTCATTTTTCAAATAGTATCTTTGTGATGTATGATTCAGTGATTTTAATGATTTCACAAATGTTTTCATATTCCATTTCAGTGAGCCGATTGAATGGTGAAACTACTTTGAATGGATCCTCACTCGTTGAATATGTAAGTTCAAATTTATCCCCTAGGCTTTTTATGTTCTGTAACTTCTTTTGTTAGTAATTATTAATGTGTACGTGCACGTGTTCACTTTGCAGGCTCACATTGAGCAATGGATTGATTTTGCGACATTGGAGATTGATACTAACATGTTAAGGTGGTTTGCTCCAAGAATGGGCTATGCTCCTTTCTCTGCCCCAGTAAGGTTTCCCTAATTTTTAGTATTCTTGTTGTATACTCTGAGAGCCGAAAACATGATACTCCTTGCACTCGTAATAATAACTAAGTCTGCTTCTTCTCATTGTTGAATTGGTTTATATATGAATGAAGGCCGAAGAAGCAGCAGTATCTGCATTGAAGAGAGCACTTGATGCTTTGAACTCACATCTAGCTTCCAACACATATCTTGTTGGACACTCTGTTACACTTGCTGATATTGTAACCATCTGCAACTTGAACTTGGGAATTGCTACTGTGATGACCAAGAGCTTTACCTCTGCATTCCCTCATGTTGAGAGATACTTCTGGACAATGGTTAACCAACCAAACTTCAAGAAGGTTCTGGGTGATATCAAACAGACTGAAGCTGTGCCTCCGGTTCCTTCTAAGAAAGCTACACAACCTGCAAAGCCCAAAGAGGAGACTAAGAAGGAGGCCCCTGCAGCAGAAGCACCAAAGCCTGCTGAGGAGACAGAGGCACCAAAGCCCAAACCCAAGAATCCTCTTGATTTGCTGCCACCAAGCTCAATGGTTCTCGATGACTGGAAGAGGCTTTACTCGAACACCAAATCCAACTTCCGCGAGGTTGCCATTAAAGGTACGATGCTTGGTGAATTTCTCTTTACATGCTTTTTTAGTCTTGCTTTCTGAGTTGCAGTAAACAACTTCAGCTAATGGGATCAATTTGATAAGAACAAAGCTATGACTAAACTTTTGGTCTTATTCCACTTCTCTGATCCAGAGTGACTTTCAGTCTACAAAATCCAAAGCCATAACCAATTGACAACTGATCCAATCTGTTAAATTCTGTCCTAAGCTAGATGCATACTGTAGACCTACAGCTAAGAGTTGAGGCTGAAGCTCATATTAATTGCATTCTATAAGCTCACTGCCTACTGTTTGTAACCAATGCAGGGTTCTGGGACATGTATGACCCAGAGGGATACTCACTATGGTTCTGTGACTACAAGTACAATGATGAGAACATGGTTTCATTTGTCACACTCAACAAGGTTGGTGGGTTCCTCCAGCGAATGGACATGGCACGCAAATACGCTTTTGGAAAGATGCTTATTTGCGGGTCAGAGGGCCCCTTTAAGGTTAAGGGTTTATGGCTGTTCCGTGGACCAGAGATTCCCAAGTTCATAATGGATGAGGTGTACGACATGGAGCTTTACGAGTGGACTAAGGTTGATATCTCAGATGAAGCACAGAAAGAGCGAGTCAGTCAGATGATTGAAGATGCCGAGCCTTTTGAAGGTGAGGCTCTCTTGGACGCCAAATGCTTCAAGTGAGAAGGCTTCTTCGCTGTCCTTAATATCACTCTATCTCTGTAAGGGCTTACTCTGTTACTTCTCTGTAAGGAAAATCTTCTAGAGTCTTTACAACCTTCCAATCGTAGAGTTTTGGTTTTCTTTCTGGGGTTTAAGAACTAGTTACTGCTCTATGCTATTTCGTGGCAGAATTATTTACGTTATGCATTACAAGTTCTCTATTTATATGTTCTGTCTTCTTGGTTCTGGTAATTCTCATTGTTATTTGCAATTTCGATTGGGTTATTCGAGAATTGTGGCACCAAGTACATTAGTTCGATGATATGGTTCAACAAAAGCTGTGAAAATGTTTTAGATGATGGAAACAAAAAAGTACAGAAATAAGCTGTTTAGGAAATGATGCAATATAGATTATCGGGTTTCTTAATATATACTCTCTCCGTTTCTTAAAAGTGTCGTTTTGAGGTTTTAATTTTGTTTCATAAAAAATATCGTTTTACATTTTCGATGCAAATTTATAAGCGAAATTTCGTTTTAACTTCACTGTTTCTTAAAGGATTAATTAAGGTATGTAATACATTTTAATAGTTTTCTTAATATGAGTAGAAAATGTCTGAATGACACTTCTTGCAAAACAGAGGTAATATATATATTTTGTCATCTGGTGGATTGATTAAACAACAAGAGAATACAACAGGTTATTCTAGACCTTGCTAGACGCTACAACAGGTTATTCTAGACCTCGCTAGACGCCAGTGGTTTGGCGTCTAATTAGAAATTGAAGATTAAGCGAGGATTAATCAGAGACTATTTTCGGATAATTTTTAATATTTTAATTTAATTTAATTTTTAAAAATATATAATAACGTATAATTTTGACTTTTAGTTTTTGACTTGTTTTAAGACAAACAAATACTAATTTATACAATTTTAGTTTTTATAACATATTTTTATTTGATTTTACGGGTCAATTTTAGTTAAAAATCTAATTTGATAAGTTAATTAGTATAATGCTTGAAAAAATCGGACTGCGGAAGAAACAAATCGGACTGCGGAAGAAACTAATCGGACGACCATCGCCTAATGGATACGCGGAGGAGTAATCGGTCTAGACAGAGATTTTTAGAACAAAGGTAATACATAGCCGACAAAGAACATCCCTTTTCTGGAGCCAAACACCGACGAGTTGGTGAACAACCCTCGAAACCAAAACCGGTGAAAACAAATACTGGAATTCGAAAATAAACTAGAACATAAAACGTCTAATCTTAACTCAAACCAATACTCTTAATAAGAAGCAAAGGGCACAAAGAGGAAGGTAAGCAAAATCACCAACTAATGCTACACCTCACAAACAAACCACATGACCGTGCAAGCGAAGACAAAATGGAAATAGAGAGGCTAAAAGCGAGATTAAGCCTAACCAAGACTCCTTAGACGGCTGTCCAGTGTTGGTACGAGGCATCGTTGTAAGCTTTAGATCAATTAGCCTATGCTATTTTGTTGAAAAATTTGTTTATAGCAAAAAGGTTAGTTAGATAGTTTTCTATTACAACAATAACATTTACAATCAATCAGAACATTAAAACTACAGCATGGAGATTTACAAAAAAATAATAGTTTCTGCATTCTCGGTTCAGAAAAGTTAACATACTTAGGATTACTCTACATCATGACCATAATCTATCCATGATCAAGAATATGAAAAATAAATATGAAAGTCATAAATTACTTATGGTTTGTAACAATAGAATATTATATACTTAAATTTTCGAAAGATCATTTATCATATGCACAAAAAACAGAATATTACATACAAATAATTTTTATAGACCCTTGGTGGTCCCTTTGACAAAAGAAAAACATTATCTGCAAAGTCCAGCTATTACAATAACCAATTCTACGTTTCCTCTAAACAAGTATATACAGGAGGACCCGCCCGAAATACAAAAGACAAAATTAATACCTAAAAAATTAAACAGCCACCAAGTAAGGAGTGGAAACAACAAAATAAACTTTAACAGCCAAAAAAAAACTCCACCTAGGATCAAAAACTTACAACAAATACATAAAAAATTAACAGGACATGTAACATATCACGGTCGGACAAGTTTATACGAAATAAGTGTGAACAATCGAGCAGAACACAAAACAACATAGGTGCAAAACATAAATCCAAATACAAATCCGCGTAAACCACGAAAATAATCCTAGTATTACTTAAAACTAATATTATATACTGTGTGGGCTTGACCTCACTCAGCTTTCGTAATAGGCCCATTAGTGGACTGGTCTTATGACAAATAAGAAGAAAAGAGAAGCATATGGGCTTGCTAAGTCCATCAGGTTGTTTTGGTTGTTATAACAACCAAATAACAGAATCAATAGAGAGAAGAGCATAAGGAGAAACATATATAAGAAGTATAAGATCGAGAGAGAAGAGGTGGGGATCATCATCATCTTCTCTAAGCTTTCTTCTTATCTTTAGTTCTTAACCTTCTCTATCTTTGCTTCTTGTGGAACTTTCTTTGATACAACCACTCTCTTTGTAATCACCAAGAGAAAGATAGTGGATTGAGAGCAATGTCTCTCACGAGATGTACCGGAAAGTTTATGGGAACTCGTTAAAACTTCCTGTGTTCATAGCATAGATAGAGACAATCAAGAACATGTTAAAGATCCAACACAAGCAATCACACGATCAAAATCTCAACAAGTGGTATCAGAGCATTCAATCCAGGTAATTTGATTGTGGAGGTAAGAGATTTGAGACTTATCTTGATTGGCGAAGAGTTATAGAAATCGAAGAAGAGATCTATAGGAAATAGATCTGCATCTAGAGAATCTTGAAGATCTGATAGCTTTTCGCATCAATCTGGAAATTCACTCTCTTGATCTGGTCTTGTGAAGTTTTGTTAAGAGAAGTCTGCTTTGGTTTTTTGTTTGTAATCTGCGATTAGAACAAGAAACAATTAACAATGGATCCAACACCAGGAAGGTTCGAGATGGAGAAGTTTGATGGAAAAGGAGATTTTGGCTTATGGAAGTTTAAGTTGTTGGCTCAGTTAGAGATTCAAGGTCTATTATCAGTTCTTCAAGAAGATGAAAGTTGTGATATAGAAACTGGGAAACAGGTTAAGGAGGATCCAACAAAGGCTGATCCAGCAAAAGCTGATCTAAGGAAAGCTGATAAGGATCTCAGGGTAAGAAGTCTGTTCAGCACGTGTCTTAGTGATACCATCCTAAGAAAGATAATGCATGCAAAGACTGCTCTTGGTATGTGGAAAGCATTAGAGAAAGATTATCAGACTAAGTCATTACCTAATAAAATCTACCTGGAGAAAAAGTTTTCTTGTTACAAGATGGAGGAAGACAAGTCTATAGAAGAGAATGTAGATGTTTTTCTCAAATTGATAGATGACTTAGCCAGTGTTAAAGTTACTGTCTCTGATGAAGATCAAGCTATACAACTTCTTTCTGGACTTCCTACATTTTATGAACCATTGGTTCATACTTTACAGTATGGAAGTGGTAAAGAAACTTTGACTGTCAGTGAAGTTATCATAGCAGCCTACTCAAAAAAAGTTGAACTGATACATAAAGGACTTTTAGGCAAAGGAAAGACACTATCAGAAGGTCTATATGTTGAGTCTCGTGGCAGACCAGAGAAAAGACAAGACAAAGGAGGTAACAAGAATGGTAAAGAATCAGGAAGATCTAAGAGCAAATGAAAGTCTAAGTCACAGCCAAAGTTCAATAAAGCAAACAAAATTGAATGCTTTATCTGTGGAAAGAATGGACACTGGAAGAGAGACTATCCTGAGAAGAATCAGAAAGGCTCTAATTCAGCAAACACTGTTGCAGAAGTGAAAGAGCCTATAGTTCTAACTGTTAGCACTATAAAGTTTCTTTTAGTTCTAAACTAGTTAAGGGTTCATCACAGTTGGGAGAATCCTCTGGTCAAGATGGAGCTTCTCATTCAGAGAGTAGTTATGAAGAATTAGATCAAGAACTAAGCTTTGAAGTGGAAGAAACTGGTGAGGATACATCAAGATCAAGTAATCTTGATGAGTATCTTCTAGCCAAAGACAGAGAAAGAAGACAGAATGTTAGACCACCCTCAAGATATGAGGATGGAGACTTTGTAGCCTATGCCTTATCTGTAGCAGATGACTTGGAGATAGAGGAACCTAAATCCTATGCAGAGGCCATGAGAAGTAAAGATAGAAGGAAATTGTCTAATGCAGGTTGTGATGAGATTGTGTCTCTTGAAAAGAATCACACCTGGGATCTCATTGACAGGCCAGACAAGCAGAAGCTCGTAGGCTGTAAATGGATCTTTAAGATCAAACCAGGAATACCAAGAGTGGAAGATATGAGGTACAAAGCAAGGTTGGTGGCCAAAGGGTTTTCACAAAAGGAAGGTATTGACTACAATGAGATATTCTCTCCAGTAGTCAAACATGTATCCATAAGGATAATGTTTTCAATTGTGGTCAACAAAGACTATGAGTTGGAACAGCTAGATGTAAAGACTGTCTTTCTTCATGGAAACTTGGAAGAAAGGATTCTTATGGAACAATCAGAAGGGTTCATTAAAAAGGGGAATGAAAACAAGGTCTGTCTTCTGAAGAAATCTTTATATGGCTTAAAGCATGCACCTAGAAAATGGAATCTAAGGTTTGATGGGTTCATCAAGAGTATTGGGTTCATCAAGAACTCTCAAGATCCATGTATCTATATGAGAGAGATACAAACAAACAGAGAAATCTACTTATTGCTATATGTGGATGACATGCTTATAGCATCTGGAAACCTAAAGGTGATTAAGGAAGTAAAGGACAGCTTGAGCAAGGAGTTTGAAATGAAGGATTTGGGTAAGGCTTCTAGAATTCTGGGTATGAACATTATCAGAGACAGGAAGAAAGGAACTCTAATACTTTCACAGGGAAAGTATTTAGAGAAAATCCTAAAGACTTTTGGAATGTTTGAAGCAAAGGCAGTATCTACCTCTACATCATCTCAATTCAAACTAAGAAGCTTGTCCAGTGATGAACTAGCTGAGGAAGCCATACACATGAGGGATATTCCCTATTCCAGTGCAGTGGGGTCATTGATGTATGCAATGGTTGGTTCAAGACCAGACTTAGGTTTTGCAGTTGGTTTGGTGAGTAGGTTTATGTCTAACCCAAACAGAGAACATTGGTTGGCTGTGAAATGGGTTTTAAAGTACATTAAAGGTGCATTTAGCCAGAATTTAGTGTTCAAGAGGGATTCAATTTTCAACATTGAAGGTTTCTCAGATTCAGATTATGCTACTGATTTGGATAAAAGAAGATCAGTAACCGGTTATGCATTTAAGGTTGGTGGAAATACAGTTTCATGGAAGTCTTGTTTGCAATATGTAGTTGCCCTTTCAACTACAGAAGCAGAGTATATGGCGCTTGGAGAAGCAGCCAAAGAGGCCATTTGGCTTAAAGGTTTTTGTTCAGATTTGGGTTTTAAGCAAGAAGGTGTTAAACTACATTGTGATTCACAGAGTGTAATTGCACTAGCTAAAAACTCAGTTCATCATGAAAGGACAAAGCACATAGATACTAAGTTTCATTTCATTAGAGATTTGGTATATAAAGGCGACATTGTCCTATGCAAGATTCACACTAAGAGGAATCCTGCATACTTCCTAACTAAGACCGTACCTGGGAATAAGTTTCAGCTATGCTGTGAACTGTTGAATGTTGAATAAAGAAGGATTGGCCACAGGTAACAACAAGCAAGTATTGTTCAGCCTCGCAACAAAAGGATAGTTGTTGTTAGTACTTACAGATAAGAGATTCTAGAGGTTGTTTTTCTTGAAGATGTTACCTGTTGAGCTAGGAACCAGAGGTCTTTAGATTGACTGGTTACAGGTGGAGCTGAGGCTAAAGAGGTTGGTGTTCTTGTACCGGGTTAAGTCTCGTTTCTCCTTAGGGATCATATAAAGAGTTGATCCAGATCTGAAAATCTAAAAAGAGTCTCAGATGTTAGAGAGAAGGTAAATGACAAAGATTGGTATAAGAAGAGAAAGACGAAATCTCTAGACAACTAGATTTCGCATGAAGCTTTATTGGTGATGTGTAATGTTCTGCTCTAATCTATCAAGAGAAAGAGTGAGAATGATACCTGAGTTCGTGGGATTAGCTGATCTAAGCTTCGGTAAGGAAAACAGAAGGGTTTTCTGGAGCATGCAGGAAGATCAGAATCGTCATCGCCGTTTGCTCTTGTGTTTTCGACAAAGAGAGATTAGGGTTGAATGAAGTAAAGCTGAGAGAGCCAAAGGTGGAGATTTGTGTGGGCTTGGCCTCACTCAGTTTTCGTAATGGGCCCATTAGTGGGCTGGTCTTATGACAAATAAGAAGAAAAGAGAAGCATATGGGCTTGCTAAGTCCATCAGGTTGTTTTGGTTGTTATAACAACCAAATAACATAATCAATAGAGAGAAGAACATAAGGAGAAACATATATAAGAAGTATAAGATCCAGAGAGAAGAGATGGGGATCATCATCATCTTCTCTAAGCTTTCTTCTTATCTCTAGTTCTTAACCTTCTCTATCTTTGCTTCTTGTGGAACCTTCTTTGATACAACGACTCTCTTTGTAATCACCAAGAGAAAGATAGTGGATTGAGAGCAATGTCTCTCGGGAGATGTACCAGAAAGTTTCTAGGAACTCGTTAAAACTTTATGTGTTCATAGCATAGATAGAGACAATCAAGAACATGTTAAAGATCTAACACAAGCAATCACACGATCAAAATCTCAACATATACAATTGTATTCAAGAAGTTAGGTTTGTGCGTTGTTATTCATAAACCCATATATATAAATATATATAATATGCTCGTATGAAAATGTATATAAATAATGTACAAAATGATCAGTGATTAATAGAAACATGTCTAACAAACACTTACACTAATACTAAAAATGTAGGGATAAAATAAAAAGTCGACTATATGTTCTTTGTTAGATATTTTAAAGATAAAATCCATCAAAATCTCAGAAATTTGAAGTTTTGAGTTCTTTGGATGTTAGCAATGAAAAATTTTAGTTGTTTTTTAAAATTCAGTGGTGATACAATGATAATTATTAAATGATCAAAATATATTCTCAAACGCCGACTTTTATTTCATATGTACATTGATTTTTTCACTATTTTCGTATGTGAAAGATATACAGATAATGAAAATAGTGTAATATGTCTTTATTTATATTAATGATAGAAATGTTAAAGATATAGGAGCATACTGCAAAAAGAATTATGGTATGAAATAAAACATCAAACATTTGTTATTCTACAATTGAAATTAAGTTGTTGTAAAGATATCTGTTTACGAATATATCAAGAACTTTTATGATATTATGAAATCATTGTCTTTCTCCATGTTAATGTTTAACAACCTCTGAATGACAAATAAATGAATGCCAAATTTTGATGTTTCATTATGTTTTCGATATTATTTTGTAGAGAAAATTTTTTTTAGTATTTTTATAATTTCTGAAATAAATTATACTAAAATAATTTTAAATATGAGAAAATGCGACTAAAGATAGAAAATTTTAAAGAGGGTAAAAAATAGCAAATTGTAGTTTAAGGTGATGTAAAAATATATCTATATATATTATTAGTTTTTATTATTGTAGATTTGTTTTCTGTAAAAATAAGATTAAAAAAATTAAACCAAATAAATCTAGAGTGAATCTGAGGATTGAGAGACAAAACATTGTTTAAGTATCTGACATAACCTTTTCAATATTAAATAAAGGAGCTTCGTTAAAAGATAGAGAAGAGAGAGAGAAAATTGGTTATGTTCCCGTTTGGTGTCATATTATTCTGGTCTGGTGTCGGTTTTATGGTATAAACTGTCAAAACCAACATTGATGGATATATATGTTTCAAACTATCAATTCGGGTAGATTTATATATTTAACTTTCATTTCGGAAGGATATAGCACGAGGTCATAGTTCCGTGGAGAATTGATGCTATATGGATACTGTACATGAGAAAATAACATATTTTCCCTTAAATAAACTATGTATGTTTTACACACCACTTACCACTCTAACCTTACAGGTGCGTGGATTAGGTAGCGTGGATGTGGAGTTTTGTTTTTATTTTTTATCTTATGTTTTATATTTTATTTTACTCTCTCTCTCTCACTTCATCCCTTATACTCTTATTTATCTTTTGTAAAATTTTAAAAATATTACATGAAAATTTTAAATACACAGTAGCTTTTCTCATATTAGTCATGCTTTGAATTTTCGACAACATATCTATCTTATTAAAAGGGAAGACATATACCTTTTCATGTGTGATTTTTTAAAGTGAACATATTTTAAAATTTTTATTAAATGTATCTAATAAATTAAAATAACTCTAATTACTCATTTACATATTCCAACAAATATATTAGAATATTGTAATATTCTTTTCACTTAATCACTATCAAAATTGTAAATCAACACAATTTAAAATCAAATTTAAATATAGTTTGCTTTCAAATTTAAAATAAATCCATAACTTTTAAAATAAATGTATTACAATATTATTATTTTCTAAATAGTATTTGTTACGAAAATTCAAAAAAAAATTATAAAGTGATAAAATTTAGAAAAATCTATAGAAATTTATAAATAATTTATATAAACTATATAAATTTAAGTTTAGTTATCTAATAATTTTTTAATACTCTAACGGGTTTTGTTTCACAATATTTTGGGTATTGGATATTATTCGAACTGAATCCATACGACTATCCAGGGAAATCTGAAAGTTTGAAAATCTCTAAATCGAACTCAGAATTTGATATAACTGAAAATTCTACAAATTTTGAATATGAACCCGAATCCGAAACTCGAAATAACCGAATATTACAAATCCGATACTCGAAAAATCTAAACATGATTAATAATATCTAAAATTATTAAAAAAAACCAAAACTCTAGTATCTTTTTATAATAGCATGAGGTCACTATATTTGTTAAAAATAGTATTACTAGTTTAGTAGTATTACTATTATGCCGCAAGAATAATTTTTTAAATAATAAAAAATAGAAAAAGACTTGAGAATAACAATTGTTTATTAAGTAGTAATTACTAGAACACCACTAATAACACAAGTTTTAAGCCACATTATAAACTAAAAAGATAAAAACAATGTTAAACATGTAGCATAAATCAAAAATAAGAATACAACATCTTTTTGATTTATTATTTCCGCTGGTATAGAAAAAGAATACTACATTTTGTTGATTTATTATTTCCGCTGGTATAGAAATCTAACATCATCATACGTCAAGTAAATGAAAATTTACAAATCCTTTCAACAAAATTTAGAAAGAAACAATATGTGTGATGGGGAGAGATAATAAATAAAAAAGAGTTGAAAAGCTTGGGTTTGATTTATTCTTGTGTCTTTAACGACCTTAGAGAGTCATAATTATGTGTAATGTTCACAATAATAGTTACTAGGTGGATGAAACTCTGAATAAACCTAAAATTTTATATCAGAAATAAAAACACTACAATATTCCGGTTGAGATCCAAATATCGAAATTTTTTACATGTATAGTCATAATGGGCGACAGAGAATTTGCAAGTGAAATCAGCAGTGTTGCTTCCATATTAATACGTTGTTGCCTTTCTTCTTTGTTTTGTCTACCGTAGAAGAATCAGTCCATTCTTTCTTAGAAAAAACAAAGTCAAAGAAGAGACACCGAGAGGATGAGGAAGAAGACTAAGCTAATACTTATATGAATGCAACAAATGCTTGTTGAAATTGATCATACTATGTGCTTGTTAAGAGGTTTGTCGAAGATTGTCAACAAATTCTACAAGCTTATCCATACTCTTTAAGGATATATCCCATATCTTCAAACTAATGTTAACTGCATGAACGATTAAGCTGATTTAATTACATGATATCATAGCTTTTTTTGGTCTCTCATATCCCGAGAAACTTAATGTTATGCATATTGATGTGATATTTTCAGGTATATCCGGTGATTCCAAAACTTCAAAACTAGAGCAAACGTTGAATCTCATACTTATTCCAACAAAAAAGGCACAAAAATGACCTTCATACTGGTTTGGTGATGTAGCGATTTTTTTATTCTTCTTATACAAACTGTGGCAAAAGAAGAAAAGAGATAAGCAATATGTTCGACTATTGCAACTTTTTGAAGAAGATATTGTACTTGAGGTTGAATTAGGCCTCCGTGATTAAGGAAAAGCAAATATGTAACAATGTATGAGGTTCTTGCTTTTTTTTGCTTACTCGTTGAATTGATGCAAAAATCTCGATAAAGAAATAAGACTGTTACTGCACAAACTGTTACCAATTTACATTATGGAATTGATTAAACTGTAGTCCATTAGATCTAATTATTGAGTTGAGTGATTCAGTTAAAGATGATCAATAAAAAGTTTGAACGTCGACCATGAAGATTGAATATTCGCCGATTCTATTCCACCATATATCTTCACCCACGTCTATGTTGGCTATGGGTAATTTTTACCTTCGTCTATTTCAAGGTTCACTCTATGTTTTTCAACGTATTATTTACAGCCAGAAGAAAATTGATTTTATAGAGGTATATGCTAGAAAGAGTGACAACATTATTTAGTCCTCCATCTCTGATTTACATATTACGGCCAAATTTCGTAAAAGTTTTCGACAAGTCGATTTGGATTTTAGGTATTGCATATAAAATCGCTTATATTGGGTTTTAGATATTGAGTTTTAGGTATTGCATATCAATTGCCTGTGGGAGAGGAAAAGGTAAATGTTTAGGATTCTCCTCTCCTTTGAATTTCACTACGATCGGAGCTATGAATTTCGCCGTGGTTGTGCTCCAATCGGATTTATGGTGAGATCGCTTATGGTCTTGAGCAATCTTTCTCACTTTGTGTCTGCCTCTGGTTGCGGCATTGTCGGAGCAACTAAAAAGTTCCATTCACCATTGAAATTATGTGACCCGATCAACAACTCTTGCCTCCTTTTAATCTCCCCTTTATGTGAATTATTGTGTGATTTCCCCACAAAATATATATATATGTATGTATGTTTTTTAGATTGATTATTTTCAGCATTTTTTGTTTTTTGTTTTATGTTTTCTAAAAGTTTTAAGTTCTTGAGTTTGATTTGCCTGCCAAAGGTGCAAATATTTTTTCTTTTGAAACTTGTCTTCAGAAAGAGTCGAAAGGAGATAAAGAAGGATAACGAAGAGATTTAAATTGAAGTCAAAAGACTAATAAAGTCTTGGAGTGTTCTTCGGTGTAAGCTTGGTTTAGCTCCAGCAATCTTGCGGCAACCATAACCTTTATGGCACGGAGATCCAAAGTCGCCACCATCTCTCAAGGTTCTCATCTTACTCAATAGGAGTTGATTGAGCCAGTTTCTCAACCATCTGAAACGAAAGAACAGATAGGTTAGTTTCTTTGTAAACACTTGTAAAGGTGATTGCTATTGATCTAGTGGAAAAGTCATGAGAGTTTCGTTCTCTCCCCGAATATGTAGATCCGCGAACTCCGGGTGAACAAATCTAAAGTGTTCTTTAGTTGCTTTCTAGATCTAGGAGAATCGAACACAAACTCAACAAGATTGGATTCACAAGTTCAAGAACTTAATAACTAAATACAGAGATCAAACGGATATTAATCTTCACAAGTGGTATCAGAGCTTTTCCAGGTTATCACAGAGGGTATTGTTTGGAGAAACAGTCAAGTATGTGAGTTGTTCTCTGTGGTGAAATAGTTCAAGAAGTTTCTTGTGTGCATCTGTGTAATTCGAGAAGATGTTGGAACGTACTCAAGGTAAATTTGAGATGGAGAAGTTTGATGGAAAGGGAGATTTTGGTATGTGGAAGTATAAGATGCTGATGCAATTGGAAATCCAAGGCTTGGAGTCTGCCTTGGTAGAAGATGAAATCCCCGAGAGTAGTAAGGGTAAAGGGATAAAGGAAGATCCTAAGAAAAAGCCAAAGATTGCACCAGTTGACCCACTCAAGAAAGAGAAGGACAAAAGAGCAAAGAGTCTAATCTGCTCCTACTTAACCAATATGGTTCTAAGTAAGGTTATGAAGCAGACTACAACTCTGGGAGTGTGAAAGGCACTAGAAAGAGATTATCAAGACAAAACTTTGCCTAGCAGGATCTATTTGAAACAAAGGTTTACCAGTTTCAAAATTGAAGAATACAAAAGCATAGAAGAAAATTTGGATGTGATCTTAAAGTTAGTTGATAATTTGTCAAGTTTGGACATACGTGTTAGTAACGAAGATCAAACCATTCAGATCTTATCAAGTTTGCCAAAGGCATTTGATCCTTTGGTTCATACGCTGAAATATGGAAATGCAAAGCAGACCTTGACTGTAAATGATGTGACAACATCAACTTATGCTAAGGAGGTGGAGCTTAAGGAAAAGGGTCTTCTTGGGAAAGAAAATTCCTCAGGAGAAGGTCTTGTAGTTACAAGAGGAAGACCAGAGAAGAGGACAAATGATAAAGGCAAAGGAAGATCTAAGAGCAAGGGAAATAGATCCAAGTCTAAACAGAGAGGTAAAGCTAAAGCTAGAGAATGTTGGGTTTGTGGTAAAGAGGTCACTACAAAAAGGTTTGTCCAAAAAAGAAAGAACATTCAGAGTCTACAAATGTGGCGAAAGAGCTTCCTATGATCCTTATAGCTAGTATATGTGACACTAGAGATGAATGGGTAATCGATTCAGGATGTACTTTCCATATCACACCTGATAAGGAATTTCAGTTTGACTTTCAGGAGATTGAAGGTGAAAAATTATTGATGGGAAACAATACTTATAGTGAAGTTAAGGGTATTGGGAAGTTGAAAATAGTGAATCCAGATAATTGAGTCGTAATCTTGACTGATGTAAGATACATGCCCACAATGGGTAGGAACCTAATATCTATGGTAAGATGGAGAAGAATGGGTGTGTCTATACTGGTGGAGATTTTGTAGTGACTTTCTACAAGGAAGGAAAGAAGGTTATTTCTGGGAAGTATAAAGATGACCTATACTACCTCGAAGGGACAGTAGCAGCAGGAAGTGCCTCAGTTGCAAGACCAGAATGTGATACCATAATGAGGTGGCATACCAAACTGGGTCATATGAGTTTAAAGTATATGAACCTTCTGGTTAAGGCAGGATATCTAGACCCCAAACAAGTTGGAGTATTAAAATTCTGTGAAGAGTGTGTTGTAGGGAAATCTCAGAAACAAAGTTTTCTTAAGGTAAAGCACATCTCTAAGGAGATTCTAGACTATGTTCATTCAGACTTATGGGGGTCACCAGGGATGGATGAAAGTTTAGCTGGATGCAGATACTTTGTTACTTTCATTGATGATTATTCTAGGAAAGTGTGGATTTATTTTCTAAGGTCTAAGGATGAAGCATTCCAGAGTTTTCAGGAATGGAAGCGATTAGTGGAGACTCTGATAGGAAAAAATTCAAATGCTTAAGGACAGACAATGACCTTGAGTTCTGTAATAAGAAGTTTGATGACCTGTGTAAAGTTTCATGTATCAAAAGACACAAAACATGTGCTTATACTCCTCAGCAGAATGGAGTTTCAGAAAGGATGAATAGAACTATTCTGAACAAGGTGAGATGTATGCTGGCTGAAACAGGTTTTGGGTTGAGGTTGCATCTACAACAGTGTATGTGATTAATAGATCCACATCATCCGCACTGAAGTTCAAGATACCAGAAGAGTTATGGACTGGTTCTAAGATTAGTTTTGAACACTTAAAAAGATTTGGAAGTGTTGCTAATGTGCATGTTACTGAGGATAAGGTGAGCTCAAGAGCAGTAGAAGGGTTCTTTATGGGGTATCCTCGGGCTACTAAAGGCTACAGAGTTTGGGTTCCTGAGTATGGGAAATGTACTATAAGCAGAAATGTGATCTTTCATGAAGAACAAGTGTTTAAAGACTATATGGAAAATAAAGAGCCCAAGGATAAGAAAAAGAAGAAGGTTTCTTTCAATACAAACTTGATTCAGGGTCCTACTGTGTCAAGTTCAGGTAGAGCTAGTTCTAGTTCATGTGGAGTTTCTCAGGGAGAAGAGTCTTCATAATCATATCAGGAATCTGGATCAGATGAGTCTGAGAACCAGGAAGAGTCTATAGAACCAGTTCAAGAACCTGAAGATCTAGATAACTACATGTTAGCTAGAGACAGAACTAGAAGAATAATAAGGCCACCTTCTATATTTGAAAGTGGAGAATTTATAGCTTATGCTTTATCATGTGTTGAGAGTCTAGACATGGATGAGTCTAAGATAGTACAGGAAGTTAAGAGCAACAAGTACTGGAAGGAATGGAAGCAGGCTATGAAGGAAGAGATAAAATCACTAGCTAAGAATGGAACCTGGGATCTAGTTCCTAAGCCTAATGGTAAGTAGCTAGTTGGATGTAAATGGATTTTCAAATATAAGACAGGAATTTCAGGAGTGGAAGCACCAAGGTTTAAGGCCAGATTGATTGCGAAAGGATTCACTCAGGTGGAGGGGGTTGACTGCAATGAGATTTTCTCACCAGTAGTCAAACATGTTTCAATTAGAATCATGTTGTCTCTGGTGATTAATCATGACATGGAATTATAACAGCTTGATGTAAAAATTGTTTTTCTACATGGGATTTTGGATGAGGAAATCTACATGAGTCAACCTAGGTTTTTGAAGAAAAAGGAAAAAAAATCTAAGGTCTGTCTGCTTAAGAAGTCTCTCTATGGTTTAAAATAGTCACCTAGACAGTGGAACCAGAAGTTTGATGAGTTTATGAAATGTCAGAAGTTTCAGAGGAGTCCGTATGATCCTTGCATGTATTTCAGAGGTAAAGGTATTCAAGACAAAGTCTACTTACTTATCTATGTTGATGACATGCTGGTTGCTTCTAAGGATTCTAGACAGATAAAAAAAAAGTTAAAAGGAAGCTTAATGGAAGTATTTGAGATGAATGATTTGGGTCCTGCTTCTAGAATCTTAGGCATGGACATAATCAGAGATAGGAAAAAGGGTGTTTTGAGGTTATCTCAGGCTAAGTATGTTAAGCAAATTCTTAAGTATTTTAAAATGCAAGATGCAAGACCAGTGATTTCTCCCACCAATTCTCAATTCAAGCTGAAAAGCTTGACAGAGGAAGAATTGGCTACATAGTCTTAATACATGGATACAGTACCATATGCAAGTGCAGTTGGTAGCTTAATGTATGCCATGATTGGTTCAAGACCAGACTTAGGCTATGCTGTCTGTCTGATCAGCAGATTCATGGCTAAGCCTGGTAGAGTTCATTGGGATGTTGTTAAATGGGTTCTGAGATATTTGGCAGGTTCATTAGATTTGAGTTTAATATTTTCTAAACAAGACAAGTTGGATATTGTTGGATATTGTGACTCAAATTACGCAACATATTTAGACAGGAGAAGGTCTCACATGGTATGTGTTTCAAGTGGGTGGAAATAGAGGTAGTTGGAGATCAACATTGCAGCATGTGGTTGCACTTTCAACCACAGAGGATGAATACATGGCTCTCACAGAGGCAGCCAAAGACGGGACTTAGTTATCTTATATTTGTGGTGAATTAATGGGAGATTCAAAGTCTTTTAAGTGTTTTAAGTTGTTTTGTGACTCTCAGAATCTAATATGCTTGGCAAGAAACTCAATGTTCCATGATAGAACCAAGCATATACAAAACACATATCATTTCATCAGGGACAAAGTTGAAGAGGGTTCAGTTGAGTTACTCAAGATTCACACTAGTTCTAATGTTGCGGATTTCTTAACTAAAGCGTTATCTGGAAAAGGCTTTGAAAAGTGTCTCATAACGTTGGGGGTTACCTTGTGATCCAATCTCACACACCAGTGAGATGCTCCTGCTGATTGGCTATCTCGCAAAAGGGTGACACAACAGAAAACATGTTAGTTTTCAGAAGAATCGGCAAAAGGGTGTGTTGTTCAGGTTAATTAGTTCTCTTTTACCTAGATATATAACTAATAGAGTAGTGAGAAATTACCTGACACAGACAAACTCAGTGTCCCATATTGTCATATCCTTCTGAAGTTCTTACTCATATGTTAGCAAGGAAAGCAACTAAGAACAAATTAAAAGGTATCAAGCTCAGTACTTCTGGACCCACGCTTCACAATTTAATGTTTGCAGATGATGTCTTGTTCTTCTGCCATGCGCATCCTAAATCCTGCAAAACCATCATGGAGACGCTACGTCTTTACGAACAAGTATCCAGACAATCGGTCAATCTCAACAAATCAGCAATAACCTTTGGATCTAAATTTCCTGCTCGAAATAAGACTAAGCTGCGTCATATTCTTAATATCCACAATGATGGCGGCAATGGAAAATACCTTGGTCTACCAGAGAAAAGTTGGGCGAAAGAAGAAAGATATCTTCAAATACATCATTGAGAAGGTGCAACAACGTACAAGTAAGTGGACTTCTAAATTTTTATCGGATGCCAGAAAGGAGATCCTAGTTAAAACCGTTGCTCTTGCTATGTCGGTGTACACCACGAACTGTTTCAAACTACCAAGGGTATATATGACGAGATCGAACAGATCTTAGCCAAGTTCTGGTGGAGCAAAAGAGAAGATAAACAAGGTATGCATTGGTTTTCATGGGAACGTCTAGGTCGGCCTAAACATGAAGGTGGGCTAGGAATTCGTAATCTGGAAAATTTTAACTTAGCTATGCTGGGTAAACAAGTTTGGAGAATTCTACATCATCCAACTAGCCTCGTTGCTAGAGGTCTTAAGGCTAGATATCACACACATACATCCATCCTAGACACTACTACTGGTACTAAACCATCTTTTGTGTGGCGATCTCTTTTAGAGGGGCGTGATCTACTTAAAAAAGGAATGAAAGTTCTCATTGGGACTGGCGAAACTACTTCTGTTTGGGCGGATAACTTGCTACCTTTATTACCTCCGAGACCACCCCGGCGCAAGGAAGACTCCGCAATTCTAGTTTCCAGAGTCTCAGAGTTACTCATACCTGGTCAAAGGTATTGGGATGTTGAAAAGATAAATGCTACTGTTGACCCCATGGATGTTCCCTTAATTACTTCCATCCGTTTGAGTTCTTGTCCGGATGTTGACCTAGCAGACTGGTCATATACAGATGATGGTATCTACTATGTTAAATCCGCATACAAACTCGCCTCCCAATAGGTGGCAGCACCAGGATTACCTATTTCGGGGAATGTTGACTTTAAACGGAAAATCTGGTCCAGTTCGATTCCTCCTAAACTTAAACACTTTGTTTGGCGCACACTTTCGGCATCCCTTCCGGTGGGTTCTACGCTTACGCGACGACACATTTTTCTTCATATAATCTGTAAGCGATGTTGACATCAGGAGGAGGACTACGATCATCTTTTCTTTTCTTGTAGTTATGTCCAGGCCATTTGGCGCAGTGTCCAAGCCCTTAACCCTCTAATCCCAAACGCCCAGATAAGTTTTGAGGACAAACTTGGCGCACTAATAACTGATCTCAATAACGATACGATACCGAACTTTGCAAGGAAGCTCCCAACCTGGCTGTTATGGCGGATATGGAAGAGTCGGAACCTCTTGGTATACCAACAGAAGGGTAGTACTTGGGAACATGACTTACAATTAGCCATACAAGATACAACAGAGATCTTAGACCTCCCAAATCCAAGCGCACGAGATCTGGTACATTTTCGTCGAAGTACACGATGGAGCGTACCGGAGACTGGGTTTGTTAAATGCAATTTTGATGCTGGCTGGTCACATCAACCTCGGGGTACAACGGGTTGGGTAGTGAGGGATGCGCACGGAGTTTACTTGGGAGCCGGTCATGCGCAAGGTTTTCCATGTTCGAATGTTCTTGAAGCGGAACTACAGGCTTTGCTTATCTCTCTCCAGCAGCTATGGGCCAGAGGGTTTCGACGTGTAATCTTTGAAGGTGATAACGTGCAGGTAGTTCAAATTTTAAATGGAATGAAACGTTGTTTTCATCATCATAACCTAGTTCAAGATATCAACGTTTGGAGAGCCAAGTTTGATGCAGTTCAAATCTATTAGGTTAATCGAGAGGCGAATAAAGTGGCAGATTGTTTGGCCAAACTACCTTTTAATGAGCTATATACATTTGAATTCTTTTTCTTGATTCCGAAATGTATAACTTATCTCTTCTGGGAGGATCTCGTTTAATAAAATCATTCCGATTGGTGAAAAAAAAACTAATATAGAAATTAAAATTTATTTCTAACTAATCAAAAAATAAAAACAAAAACTCTTATACTAAAAAAAAATTTGTATAAATAAAACTTTTTAAAAAATTAAACTAAAAGTACCTTAAAAATAAAAAAGTATAAATAATAAAATGAAATTACAAAATTTAAATTTAAAATAAAAATTTAATTAAAGCTATTAAAAATTAAAAATAAAACTTTTATAATAAAACAAAAATCATATAATAAATAGTTTAAATGGGAAAAAATGATAAGACATATTAAGATTAATAAAAATATGAAAAATATATAAAAGTACTAAAATTTTATTAAAATATTAAAAAAATTAAATTCATAAATTAACATAAAATTTGTTAAAGTCAAATAAAATTATTTCTAATTTCTAAAAGTGACTAAAAGGAAATAAAATTTTTAATATAGTTTTTTATTTTAAATGAATCATAGAAAGTAAACATAAAATTTTAATGAAAATTATTAATAAATTGAAATATAAATAAAAAAGTAAGAAAAATATAAAATATGATAAAACATAAAACTTTAAAATAAATAATAAATTTATTTCAGATGATGTTATATATTTATTTTAACTGTTGTTTAATTAAGTAATTTAGTATACAAATCTGTAGCAACATAAACAAAATATAGAAAAAATCAAAAACAGTATACAAATCTGTAACACAAATTTGTAATGACGAAAATTTTTCTTTTTGTGTTATTCTAGTTAGAAAAACTTTTGTAGCATCATGACAAGAAAAACTATGTTGTCAACACATAAATATGTGGCTCTCTAAAACTCTGTAGCAACATAAAATAAATATGTAACCACTCGAGGTTAGTTTAATAATTAACTTTTTTCAAAAAAGTCTCTAGCCAAATTAAATACTTTTCAAGAGAAAAAAAATTTGTAGTGTCATTTTTCAAATTTTTCAATCGAAAAAACACATCTGTCACAGAAAATCTGTGGTATTTTGAAAAATTTGTAGTAATTCCACAAAAAATTCTGTAGAAAATAAAAATTCTGTAGTAAAGTAGAATAAATCTGCAATAGTTTTAAAAAAATCTGTGAGATTCTTAAAACTCTGTAGCATCAATGATGAAAAATCTGCGAAAAAACTAATATGTGACATATTAATAAATCTGTGGCTTCATGTATGTAGATAAATGTGTGGTTCGGAAAAAATCTGAGGTTCCAAAAAACAAATATGTATAGATTTATAAATTTTAGAGAAGTTAAAGTTACTACATATTTGTTTCCCATATTATTTGCACTTTCCAGCTAATTTTATTAATTGCATTCTGGTAATATTTTTTTCTTTAACAAGTTGCTAGAAGGGTACTCTAGGTATTAAAAAACTCAAATAACTCTATTTTTATGTTATTCTAGTTATTTATGCTTTTTTGGGGTTAGTATAATTTTTTTCCCTAAAATGTATTGAACGTAACTTTTTATTATTGCATTTAAGACTAGGCAAAATTTTTGAATTTAGTTGAGTCATCTTGAGCCTTTTTCATTTTGATGTACTAAAAGTATATGTGGAAGCTCTTTGGTCTAGTGGTCAAGAGTTTAAAGGCTTCTACACCAGATCTGGGGATCAAGTTCCAGATAATGGAATTTGTTGCAAATTTTTAGGTGCAAGTTTTAGGAAACTTCGTAATGCTTCATGCAGAGCCGTTCGTTGTGGTCTCGTATGTTGCGGGGAGAGTTTGTCCATCAAAGATGTCGTACATACAGAACTGTTAATCGTGGATCCAGGTGTTACGAGGAGAGCTGCGTCGTAGAGTCATTTGTGAAGTTGTTCACCTTTATCGTATGAATTGCAGCGTCCGATTGCTCATCATTTGTTATAGAATTAAGAATAAAAGATAAATGATGTTGTAACTTTTGGTTCCACCAGTGTTAAAAAAATATATATACTGTTAGTTAAAATTTTACAATTACCAAATTGTTTTTTTTTCATACTTTTCTTATTTCAAATTACGAGTCAAAGCGTAACCTTTTAAAATCAAACCTAAATGGAACATAGTTGATCACTAAATAAACACATTTTTATAATAGTTGCGGTAAGGTTTGTTTATAGTTATACAATGTTATAAAAATTGGATTATGCGGCCGGTTAGGCGCCAAGGAGGCGGTTTGGAAAATGACCAAAAATCACACGAAATTTCATTTTTTTAGTTGGAGATTTATAATTGAAGATAGGTTTGTGGTAACTTCATCGAAGTTTTACAAGAAAGAAAAGGAAAACGGGAGAAGTATGAGAAAAATGAAGAGAAATATCGATGATTAGGGTTTTATGCAAAGAAAAAGATATGGGTGAATTATGTTTCTATCTCCTTGTTTAGAGGAAAAACTCTGAAAAATGTGTGTGAAAAACTAGATTCATGAGTTAAGCTAAGCCAAATAACAGATTTTGTCATTAAACTACAAGAATTTCTGTTTTTTGGGGTTTGTGAAGTACGAAAATTATGACTAAATAAACTAAATTCAGCAAGAGAATAGATCAAAATATCAATATGAGAAATCATTAGATATTGGGTAAATCACAGTTTCTCATGGAGCGATCAAATGAATAAATAAACCGAAAATTTTAATAGATGGGCCTTAGAACTCAAATCATACAAAGATAATCAGTCAATTATCGTAGTATCAATTAAAAATGTCTAAACAACCTAATTTTATCGACTCCCGTCGGTCATCAAGTGGTTAAAACAAGCATAAAGTTCAGATTTGATAAATTAATGAAACTCAATAATTCACACCCGTGAATATCAAAGTTTTGCTCATCCATTTTATTCAAGATAATTCAAAATAAATTGGCGAGTAAATCAATCCTAATTGTTGTAGCTAGATAGTCAATCAAGCAACAAGAAAAAACAACAACAATCCAAATGAAGAACACTAAAGAAACTATATTAAATATAACAATCTAACAACCAATCCATGATCCTCTTTGAAAACCTTTAAACCAAACGACTAAACTACTCAATACTCATAATCACAGTAGGTAAACATGAGTAATAACAAGTAGACAATGTCATATTTTAAGAGTCAAGAGTTTATAAAACTTAGCTATATCGATTACAAAACGAGATCTTCTCCTTAGAAGCTTTTGAAATCAAATCTCTTTGGGAATAAGAGAGACATGAATTCTATGCCTCTTAGGGTCTATTCTCTCGCTAAAATCATGGCTCTTCTTCTAAGGAAAGGCTAAAACAAGTATTTATAGGGTTATGTCAATTAGGTTAAGTTTTGCCTTTTTCAGTTTATACTGTCTAGGGGAAAATAAGGGCCACAACCCATATATGATGAGTCCACAGACCAATATTTTAAGTCTTGAGGGAAGTAAAATGAGCTAGTACCAGCGTGGGGGTAAATAGGGACTCGTGGCCGGTGTATACATCCATTTGCGTGCAACCTTCATCTTCATGCCAAATGGACCAGTCTTCAGTAAATTTGTCATATCTTTTATCCACAAATCCAAGTGACTAGATACCAACTCCATTAAAAATCTAACCCAATTATCTAGCTTGTAACTAAATTTCATTAAAAGCTATTGAGGGAAAACCTTCATCATGTATGATTATTCTGATGATAATAAATTGTCCAGAAAAAAGCTTTTGCTCAATTAAGCTCCGTTTTGCTCCAAATTTCGTGGCTTGATATAAATGACTCTAAATAAAACAAATACAAAAATACCTTTTATAGCATAGAAAAGTCATGTAAATCGGGTGTTATTAATTCCCCTGCACTTAGTTTATTGCTCTTCAATAAGCAAAGAAATTCAAGAAGTGAAAAGAGGTTTGAAAAATGAAAAACTTACGTGTGCTTTTGAACCAACTTGTCGACTTTACTTTCACGAAAAAATAACGTCCGAATTGACATAGAGAAATAACTTTCACGTAATACATCACAAGTTTAGCAACGTCCCTGAGTAAGCCATAATCGACAATAGTGATCCTTCATCATCATTAGTACTCCCTAAAATTTACAGCATAGGATCTCATCGAAGGAATATCGATCTAAGAACATGTAGAACTATACTTTCTCAGGCTCATAACTATTTCAATCTATCCTACGAGTTTCTTTCCTCTTTCTTAAAATTTTTTTTCTTAGAGATTGATTTTTTGCTACTTTTCTAGGGTAGCATTTTTTTATCGAATCTCTTTTGCTTTTTTTTTTCATTAAGCATATTTGGATTTAAGTTCAGTGATAAGAAGAGCGACTAATGGAAGTTACAGATAAACTAGATCCTTTGTCAACAATGACTACAGGGAGCACATGAGTGGAAAACGTTGCGTACCAGGCTGGGAGGTTAGGTGAGTCGTGGCACCACTTCCATATACCAGCTAGAGTCGGACGAATATCTTAGTAATGCGGTTTCTGCTCCGTTGAGATGAGCTAAATGTATAAACTGCATCAGCGAACATGGTGTGATTTGACTTAGATAGGCCGAACCAGCGAAAAGAGAATGTCTGAGAAGCCCATTGTCCAATGATGTGGTGCTGTCAGCGCCATCGTATCAGAGGTAAACTGTGAAGCCCCTATCGGATGTGGTTGCATAGGACGTGGCCACAGGTTGGTATTGTTGGACCATAAATTGTGTCTGTCCACGGAGAAGAAATGGGTCAAGTTGAGGAGGTAGGCCAATACACTTGGTTATGTCCGAACCAATTATTTTCTTGTAATGCCATAATTTCTAATTAAGGTGCCCATGTCCTCTCCATTACCACCGCCACGAGATCAATATCAGTTGTCGCAAGGGTAATTTTGTTGCCCCCTTTTGATAGAAATTTGGATGACCATCCATTTACTCCTTCTCCTAGTCGTTCTCTTATAAATTAAAGATTTGACTTTTAGAACCGCCCAAACTCTCCGGTATGCCTAGATAATTACCCATTCCCCCTTCTTTGGAGATGCCTAGTTGTGTCTTCATCGCGACTTTAGTCTGCTCCAGACCATTTTTTCCAAACATAATCGATAACTTGTAGAAATTTGTTACTTGTCCAGATACAACCCCATATTCCTGTAAAACATCCAAAATGGCTTGGCACTGAGGAGCCTATGCCTTACAAAAGAAGAGACTATCATATGCGAAAAGCAAATGAGATATTGCTGGACTTTTCTGCGCAATCTTAATCCCTAGTAAGGCATTATCCATTTCCTTTCGTTTAATGTTAGCAATCAAAACTTCTGTGCATAAGATAAAAAGATACGATGATAAAATGTCACCTTGTCTTAAACCTCTCTGGGGAATAATATCCCCCGTCGGTCGACCATTAAATAGAACTTTATATGATACCAACCTAACACACCACATTAACCAGGAGACCCACGTATGTCCGAAAACCAATTTTTGCATATATGCATCCAAAAAGGACCATTCTACCTAATCATGAGCTTTACTCATGTTCGTCTTGATGGCCATAAACTCATATCGACAACTTTGATTAGTGCGTAGTCCATGAAACATCACCTGAGCAATTAAAATATTATCCGTGATTAATCTTCCGGACACAAAGGCCGATTGTGTCTTTGAGATGATTGACGGAATAAATTTCCTTAGCCTTAGACAAAGGATTTTTGATATGATTTTGTACCCCACATTCCATAAGCTAATTGCTCTTAGTTCTGCCATCCTCTTAGGTTGTTCCGTCTTTGAGATTAGGAAAAATATTTTTCTTATTTTTCTGTGAGTCAAACTTACCTGACTTAAAAAAATCTCTTACCAAAGTGACCAAATCATCCTTCAAAATCCCCCAGTGAAATTGAAAGAACATAACCGTCATCCCATCAGGTCCAAGTGCTTTTTCAGGATGCACGATAAAAAGTGCAGACCTGACTTCCTTCTCTGGTATGTCCTTAATGAATGACTGATTCATTCTATCCTTAATTATCGGACCCACATTATATCCATAGGTGTGAAAAGATCCCCTTTGTTTAGTCGAGACATGAAAGAATTTCATGTTATCCCCTTCTTTTAACCATAGGTTCCTATTTTTTTGTTTCCAATAAAGTTGCTCTTCCTTATAAGCTTCTTGAAGCTTTTTCTTAATTTTGATGATGGTATCATGTGTTACTGAATCATCATTTTGAGCTTCTTCCAGCTTCGCCTTCAATATATCGGTGTTCTCTTTTCAGGGTGGGACATTATTTTTGTTCCACCAGGAAATTGAGTTTCTACAGTTCTGGATTTTTTCCACAAAAACTGGTACCCTAAAATTCCTTGTATATAGCCATCCATTTGCGATGATCTCTGTAAAGCCTTCTTTCCTACCATCGTTTGTCAAACCGAAAGTTTTTAAATTACTTTTCCTCTTTGTAATTAAATTTAAATAGTATTGGTCGATGATCAGACCCTATCCTCGCCAAATATTCAACTTTTGAATGTCCGAGTATATTATGTCAGTCTTTGTTTCCTACAACTCTATCCTATTTACATCGAACATTCTATTTTTTCTTGTTCCTTTCCATGATAATTGATCCTTGGCACATGGATATTCCGTCATCCCGCAATAACTTCGCATCTGGTTAAAAGAGACAAAAGATGCCGCATATCTCAGTTTCCACCCTTTCTTCTCATGATTCCCGATTAGTTCGTTTAAATCCCCTATTATCAACCAAGGCTAGGTCCTTTGCATTCCTACTTCCATTAATTTATCCTATATTTTGTAACGATACGAAAATACAGGTTCACCACATACAAATGAAATAGAAACTTTGAAGCCATAAATCGAGACGTTAACATCAATAATTCGATTACTAGAAAACAAAATATTTAGTTTTATTTCATTATTATAGAAAACAACAAGACCACCGTTTGATCCTAATGGATCCACCGTGTATAAATTATTAAAACCAAAACTCAACTAAAATTTCTTCAAATTAAAAGAGCACTATTTAGTTCCCGATAAGAATACAATATCATGTCTAAACTTATTCTAAAGGTCCCTCAATGTGTTTGTTGTCAAGTCGCTCCCCAAGACTTGACAGTTCCAACTCATGATCTTCACGGATGAGCCGATTGTTATGGGAACCGAAATTCACACTGTCAATGTTATGTGGTTCACGGATTCCCTGTGGCAAAAAAGCGACGACATCAATCTATGAATTCGAGAATTTAAGTTAAGATTACGAAACTAAACTGTGAAGACAATAAGATGGAAATCGTGAGTAAATTAGATACGAAAACAGACTGTGATATTGAAGTAAATAAGATTCAAACTACGAAACGAAGATATGAAAGGATGGAATAAATACGAGACAGATTGCGAAGCGAGATGCATATAACAACGATAAAGTAACAGGATTCGGAAAAGTAAAACGTAAGCGAAGAACAATGCGAATACGAAAGAAAATTGTAGATCTAAACAGAATCGTAAACGAAGAACAATATGAAAGTAAACGAAGAACAACTCGTCAAACACATTTAACGAAGAAAGTAAAGAGGGATCTTACTCGAATTCGTGGTCTGAGCGTGCGCAACTGGTGTTTAAGCCATGGCTGCAAGATCTGCTGGCGAAGAATCCCTAGAACTACATCATAGACATGTTACCTATTTGAGACGCAGCTCGCTAACAAATACAGAGATAAGAAAACCTAGTTTTTTCTAAGTGTTTTGCAATGACGAGNACGCAGCTCGCTAACGAATACAGAGATAAGAAACCCTAGTCTTTTCTAAGTGTTTTGCAATGACGAGAAGTCCCCGAAAATTTTGTCTCTTTTTCTCATCATCCTTCGCACCCTTTATATAGATCTTCGTGGGCTTGGCTCGTTTCCTTTTTNGATTCGCGTATATCCTTTTTCGAGATCATTCCTTATCTTCTCGATTTTCCGTATTTATCTCGAATCTTGACTTTAATCGCGAAACCCTAGTAAATCGTCATTGTAAATGGTCTGGTTCTCGCCCGAAATCGTAAGCCAGACGCTCCGTCTTGGCCTTGGCGCTAAGACAGACGCTCCATCTTGGCCTTGCCGCCAATTGGCGCCAAGACAGGCGCTCCATCTTGGCTTTGGCGCCAAGACAGACGCTCCGTCTTGGCCTTAGCGCCAAGACACACGCTCCGTCTTGGCTTTGGTGCCAATTGGCGCCAAGATAGACGTCCCGTGTCGATGTTTCTTCGAAATGATTCGGTTATCCGATGCATACGGTGGTTTCGTATCGTTCTGAAACTCGTATCTCGGGATCTTTCGGAGTTTCGGAAACCTCGGATGTTAACTTTAGTTTTTCAATGCTAGTCGTTTGTGGATGGTTGAACTTCGTTGAGTGATTTTCCACGATTAGCTATACGCGAGGTTCCGTAGTTTGTTCAAGAAGAGTCGATCTGGATGACTTCTCGTCGCTCGGAGACTTGTCTTGACCACCATGAGTCTAGACGGTAGTAAGTCTAGACGATGGTAAGTCTAGACAACGGTAAGTCTAAATGATAGCGAGTCTAGACGATGGTGAGTCTAGACGACGGTAAGTCTAGATGACGATAAGTCTAGACGATGTTAAGTCTAGACAACGGTAAGTCTATACGTCGTTAAGTTTAGACGACGGTAAGTCTAGACGACGCTAAGTCTAGACATTGGTCGTGTTTCCGAGTAAGTTTGATTAGAGATGCAATCTTGGACGTTGATTTCGAGATGTCCGTTTTTGACACCAACAATTGTTTTCGGGGAGCCACCATTCCCTGTGTCGCAGTTTTGGATGGCACCGTAGCCTTCGTACCTCCCTTAGCCTCTGTGACTAACTTCTTTGTTCCTACACCACAAGTATTTTTCAAATTAGAAATCTGATAATTATTAGCCATTTTCCCATGAGTATCTAGACACTTTTTAGGCGACACCAAAAGCATCTCATACTCTTCCTACTATTCAAACCTTTTAAAATACTCGGAGTCTTGCTACATCTAGCCATATCATGTTTCGTATGATCCAACTTAATATCCTTTATATCCTTAGTAACTTCCTCAACTCCTACAAGAGACTTAGAATCATTACCTTCATCTCGTGTGGTTGGAGATCCTTATGCCATAATCGAATTGAATTCCTTAGTTTTGACAACAGATGAAACATGGTCCATGTCCTTGAGTTTTGGTTCCACAACCTCCATGGCGTCACTGGTCAAAGGTTTCGACTCAAGAAAAACCGTTTTTGCATCCCCGCCATTCTCCTCTAAGGCATCATCAGACAATAATTTTCCATCTTACGCCAATAAATCATCTTTGTCCACCAAGCTATCCGACATGAGAACATCATCATTGTCACCCTCGTTATTCACAACCATATCAATATGTTTCCTTTGTTATTACAACTTAAATTCTGCTTCTGAAACTCCACTGATACCACTGTGTGTCCTTTCCGTTCTGCTTCGAAAGAGTACAAGGGCTTTGGCCAGTTAGATTGGCACCGATTCGGAGCAGAGGATGAGATTCCACCCCTTGGTCTTGTATCGTTACCATTATGCTGAGAGCTTCCGCTCTTGTAACTCTTAGATCGATACATCCTACCATCACCAACATCACCCCTTTTCAACAGTTTCTCAGGATAGTTATCTTTGTCGACACCTTTGCCATCCATCTTATCCTTATATCTCCTCTCATGCCTTTGCGAATCTCGTTCCAAGCTGTCCACTATTTCCATCTCTATGGCCCTCTTAACCGGTAATCTCCGCAAACCGCCTCTGTTATTCACTTCTCGTGAAGGATTTCCAGCCTCAATACCTTGAGGAATAGCCTCCTGCTATAGCCGAGAGATCTCTAATAGTTCTTGACAAGCATAAGCTTCTTGGCTGAGCATATGACAATGCTTTCAAAAGCCCATCAGCTTTTTGTATTTGAGATTGACTCCGATCTCTTCTCCATGCTCGAAAGGCACCGTAGTTGTGAAGATTATTGGTTTAAAGTTGTCGATAGTCACTTGGACACTTCCCGAATCCGTATCAATGTTTTTCACCTCACCAATTGCTTTACCAACTGCTCTGACCGTTTCTTCTTCCCATAAATGCATAAGGATATCCTCAACCTTGATCCAGAAGGTGATGGTCGAAGGATACAAAAGTAAGACCACGAGTTCCCATCTAACCAACAAGGCCATCTATCTATCAAAATGATTTGGCCCGTAACTTAAGACATCCAAAATGTCCCGTCTCGATTGGAAGTTGAACTGAAAGTTTCCATTCCCAATCTCTCCTCCTTCGAATTTTCCTTCTAGCTCCATATTTTTGGTAGATTGACGAGGAGATTCTTCATTCTCTGGATGTCGGGATTCATCAATATACCAATGAAACCTTAAGAAGAATTTTTAAAAAAATGGAAATATGCATTAAACCTTGAAACTTGGGATAATAATGAACAACAATTTAATGTGATTTCAATGGAGAAAAAGAAGATTCGAAAAATATATATTAATTTAATTGAGTAAAAAAAATGATATGCCAAATTAAAATGTTCTGATTGACTCTTAAGATTTTAATTTATGCTCATGTGTTAGTTTCGTGTAACACAAAAAACTGATGTGTCAACGCTGGAGAGACCTAGTTGAGTTATTATAGTATTGATAATCTTGAACAAAATTTGTAACTTAAATTGTTGACGACTATATATGCAACGAACCAAAATCTGAATCCCAAGCCAATTTGAATTTTTCTCTAACCTATTTTTCGATCCAATTTAAGTTATCCTAATTCCCTTCCTATTTAAATGCTTAAAGCCAATTATTTTTCCACATTTGTCATGAGTCGTCAAGTGAGAATCGCATAGAGAAAATAAAAAAAATTCCAAGCTAGAGATAGGAGAGAAGAGAAAATAGGAGAATGAGCTGATGCAATCTTTGTAGAGAGAGATTCGTCAGTCTGTGGGACGAACGATGAACGACCAACCATATCGACTTGGATTAATCTTAAAATTTTAAAGCAGTTAGTCAACTCATTGATCTTCATTCTCTAATTTGCATATCGCGATTTCATGATATATTCTGAGAGATATACGCGTTTTAAGGAGTATCAGAGCAGTCCTTGAATCATACCAGTTCAGGCGTAATGGATGTTTCAGAGTCAAAGGACGCCAAATCGAGTCAAAATTGATGGCCATGGATCATGAAGTCATGAGGCTTCAATCTCATTGAAGGGTTTGCAAAGTTATGGACCATTTACGATTTATACTTTTTTTTTTCACTAACTGCATTTCTACCAGAATTCCAGATTTGTGTTGTTTTGGCGTAAATCGTTTTTGGTTAGGTTAGAAGTTGTTTTTAGAATTGATCTTCTGTAGAATTGATGTAGGGAATCCTATGAACCCACTAGTATAAGGAAAACCAGTTTTGTATTCATACGAGTCGAGAAGTATATCCCGAAAGTCATTGCAATGTTGTTGTCCCCGTCAGGAAGCTACGGAAGAAGTCTTTTCGTCAGTCTGTGGTAAAGGTGATGGCTAGACCATATACTCCTCAGGGTTTCTTTATTCACTCTTTCTTGCATAGTTTATCACCTTAATAAGATTGGTGTCGAATCTAATTGCGGTATTGATTGCTTGTTTGATTGTTTGAAATTGAACTTAAAATATGTAGATGATTTAACATTTTGTCTGATTTGCATGTTTTTTTCCCTAGTGAATGCATTTGGAGTACATTGTAACTATATATATATATATATA
>OVAN01002616.1:0-32629 GCA_900406275.1 Anastatica hierochuntica
CATTACTTGGTTAGATTGAACCCGAACCAATGGCCACTATCTTGAGATCCAATTTCATTTTATTGCTTTCAAGTCAATTGCTTTGTGTTTTACTTATTGCCCTTACTATTTTATTTTCTATATTGCCTTTGTTCATGATTGCCCAATTGCTAAGGATAGATCTAGTAGAGACTTGTGACANCCTAGACTAGTACTTCTAGTGTGATTCTCTTTGCTGAAGCTCTTTCTAGACATTTCAATCCTTGGAGGATACCTCACGTACTACAACTAGACCTCGTCAATCTTGTGGGCTAGGAGCGGTAGTTAGGTCATTACAAATTTTAAAACTCATCTCCCAACAATTAACTTCTTCAAGTTTTAAATTTATAAACTTTAATCAACTAGTAGTCCTCATTAAACCGCAAGTATACGACTATATCGATTGTAGTACTTAAGGGTCTAATCCATGAGCACTAGAGATTCAAGCAATGGAATTCACAATATTTCCTAACATAAAAAAGTAAGAAGAGGGATGAAGTGGCGACACAAAGATAGTAAAGAAGATGCAACACAACCTAAACACACTAAACAAGACTTGAAATGATGGAGAAGTGGAACTTGGATTGGCATTTGTGAAGGGGTAATCAAGTGGCTAACTAACAACAAAGAAGGAAATCAAAAGAACGAGTTTCAACACCATGGAATAAATTCTAGCCTAATCCACTCTCATGACAATAAGCCATTTCCATATTGATACATTCACTCAACTCTCGTTTTTTGTAAATGATAAATCAATTAGGAATGATTAAGAAGAAGTCCATATAGTCACTAAACTCCCTAGCAATCAACTCCCGTTGGCTAAGCTAAGTATAACATACTTTCGGTTGTCTTAGACATTTCATCGAACACCTCTTGGGCGTGAAATGCATACATGTCAAGATTTAGTTTTTATCCTAGATCTCGCATTAAGAAGACTTAAACCATATAGATCTATGTTCAATCTATCTTTGGACATTGTTATCTAACCACCTAATAACTCACTAATCTACCAATCCAAGTTCCAATGTGTTCTACTCACTAAGGACCATGTAAAACCAAGAAGTGTCACAAGGTTCTTGAAAGTCCATGCTTGAAGTGAGAAGAAGGTGAGAAGAGGTGAGAAGAGATGATTGAAGGCAAACAAACACAAACAAATCCAAGAAAAATCCCAAGTTTGTAAGAAAGGAAGAATCTTGTAAAACAGAAGAAGCTTGATGAAGAATAATGAATTAAAGAGAAGGGAAATGCATAAATGATTTAAAGAAGATCCAAGCACAAAGTGTTTACAAATCTTTAAATCAATCTTAAAAACAGAAGAACAAACTAAAAATTGTATCTTAGGTAGCACAAGTATTCTTGGAGGCTAAGAGAGGTTTACAGGGAAGGGGGAAGAGAAGGGTGCCTTAAAGTGTAAATCTGTGAAACATATGCCACTATAAACCCAACGCATGCCACTATCGACTTGTCTGGTAAAAACAAGTATATATAACATTAGGTCAAGAAAAGTCGGTTTAGATTAAGTTGGAGTCGTAAATAGTCTAGGACCAGATTATGGGGAATTTTTGGCCCTGTCCGGTGAAACAATACGGCCAACCGATCAGGGAGGTCTGTGGCACCGGTTAATGCTTCATTCTAGTCAAAACCCAATCATAGCTCAATTTTGGGACGCATTGCAGCTTCAAGGCAGACGAACGAATCTCCGTTAAAATACTTATAACTTTTGATCTTGAGATCTAATTGCCCTGAAAAAACACCATTTGAAAGCTAACTTAAAATTATAGTTGCGGTCAAAACTTCATTAAAATCCATTGAGGGTAAGGCCTTCATATTGGATGAGCTTTCTGACGGATCGAAATTGTCCAGAAACTGACTTTTGCTCTAAATGAGTCCAAATTGCTCCAAAATGCATTCTTCGACCTGAAATGACTTTTAAAACTACAAATACGATAAAAATATCATTTGTGATAAATAAGAGCATAAAAAATCTAAAAATAAATAAAAACCTAAGATAAAAACATGTAAACATACGATTTATCAACTCCCCCAGACTTAAACGTTGCTCGCGCTCGATCTAACAAGTCTAAAAACTGAGAAGAAGTTTTAAAAAACATGGAAACTGTGTAGAACCATCTATTAACTTACCTTCGCGATTAATGAACAACCGAGTTAGATTTCGTATAGAACTTCCACGTACTTAGCCAAAAGCTTAGCAAGCATAACGATTCAAATTCACAATCCACCCAAATGATCTGAAATCTATAATGCATACTCCTTAAAGTCTAAATGTGTGGTCTCATCGAGGGAATATAGATCAATAGAACAAGTGACTCAACCCTATCAATTTCCTAAAATACCTTAGCTCTGCGTAAAATTCTACTCCCTATTCTTTTTGCACTAGAGGCTGATTTTCCCCTACTTTTATATGATATCATTTTTTTTTCTATCAAACCTCTTTTGAGAATCAAATTTTCCCTACTTTTCTAGGGTATCATTTTATTTTTTCTATTGATCTCATGTTCTTTCTTTTCTTTTTTCTTTACTTTCTCTCTTTTTTTTATAGTAAGCATAAATGGAATAAGTTACCACCAGTTCATAAGGTTCAACATTTTGTTTTAATTAAAATTATTACCCCTTTTTCTCATATTATCGAACCTTAAATCAATCTTAAATGAAAGAAATAGTAAAAGGGGACAAAACTCACTAGAACGTTTAGCATCAGGCTTGAAAGAGGATTCTATTCAGAGTATACCAAGCCACAAGATGAGAATGTTAAGTTCATTAAGCGCTCAAATGTCTAGGAGATATGGTGCCTCGTTAGGTTGGGCCGCTAAAGGATTTTCCGTTCTATTTTCCGGTAGCTCAACACATAAGTTATGGTCATGGGGCATAGAAACAGACCGTTAGTTTCCTGACTAAAAAAAATTTGACTCGAAAAAACAATTTAGAAATCCATGAAAATCACTCAAAGTCTAAGGGAAAAAACAAGTTAAAGATTGTTAATAATAATCGAAATACCCCCGGACTTAACTTGCGCCGTCTTGGCGCAAAATTAAGCCTAAAGAGATAATAAATTAAACGAAAATGAGAAAGTGAAGAAATTGTTATGAGAACATTTTTTGAGATTATAGCTCCGTTTTTATCTTGAAATCAACTAGACTTTACAATTAGATCAATTTCGGGCATGAAAAATATGCGGATGAAGGCGAAATTACCCTAGGATAGTCTGGATGGCTGTTTTTAGCACGAACCAGTCCTAAGATGTTTGTCAGTCGATCAAGAGGGAGGAGGAAGGCGACTGGTCAGGGAAATTGTTGCCTGACACTAGCCGCGTTTCCATGGACAGCACACTCCGATCGTGGAGTGTTTGGTACCCGGTTAAGGCTTTGTCTCGTCCGTTTAGTTTTTTTCTTGGTCGTTTCGCGTTTTGATCGGTCGTTTTGAATTCTGGTCGGTTGGTTAGTGTTCCAGGAAGTTCTTTATGGTACCAAAATGCTTTTAAAATCTTTTGGTGGTTAATTTGCCGAAAGAATTGAAGAGACGAATATTTAGAATTTATTGGATTTGTGAAACTTCTTTTTGATCGGATTAAGAACTCGTTTGGATTGTTGGTCATTGTTGCTCAGATCTTTGAGATTTCATGGTGAAATCTCAGTATGCCAACTTGATTCTTATATATAAATGACATTCTTGGCTTAGCCAAGTTCATTGACTAGCCGACAAAGACGTAATGTTAGCCAAAAATTTAAATTTGAAAAATTAAAATTCTAATCGGGTTGTTTTGTTCAAAATAGGCACTTTAATTGAGCATCTTTGATGGTTTGAGTTAATTTTCCTGGCGGGTACTGGAAATCTCTAGGGTTTATTTTGCCCGTTCTAGGGTCTATTTCTCTCGGGCATATTACCTATCCTATAATGTTAGCTATAAAAAAATGAAGTACATGGTTTTGTTACCTCTTATGGTATTTTTTAAGACTATGCGGAAGATCCTTTATCAAATGGTTCTTTTTTGGTTTCGTGGTCAAGTCCTCGAAACTTGAAATCTATATACGCTATACTCCGTATTATAGTCATTTCATCCATTGATCCTTGATATTATGTTGTGATTTGCTTGGCGGCACAAGGATTTGAAGACTTTTCCAAAGAAAATACCTAGTCAAGTGAACATGAAATGAGTTTTTGTTATGTATAAGTTATTACCTGATAGAGAGATTTTTCGTTAGCGATTAACCAATTCAAGTTTTAAATTTCTAATGACTAAAGGCCATGAAAACCCAAAAAACTTGTCACCATCCTTGAAAATTCATGTTAGAAGAATAATAGAAATGAGATGAGATGAATAAAATGAAAACAAACTATTGAAAATGCAAGAAAGATCCATACTTTACTAGAAATAAAGAAATTTTGAAGAACACATGAAGAACAAGAATAAAAGAGACATCAAATGCATTAAAAACTAAAAAGGATCCAAAATAAAGTATAATTATAACTTGTTTAGATCTTAAAACAACCAAAATCTATAAAAAAAAACTAAGAAAAGAAATTTTTGCTTAGGTAGCATAAGGTTCTAAGAAAGTTAACATTGAGTATTTATAGGGAAAAGGGTTGAATTGGGTCGATCTGGGACAATCCGGGTCGAATCTCGGCAAGTTTGGTGTTTTCGGAGGTTCCTGGCGGTCTGGAAGGCTCTGCCTAGCGGTCCACAACCTCTCTCCAGACTGCCAGCCTTCTCAGCAAGCATTCCTGGTGGTCAAGACACCTTTGGCTGGCGGTCCACAACTCCTCAACTCAAGTCGCCGGGTTTCAGACATGTTGGCGGTATTTCACCCATAACTTTTGAACCATAGCTCGGAATGATCTTAAACCACCGCCAAAATGAAGCTAGTTCAGTTTTTTATTTTGTTCCAGAACATGTGCTCGATCCAAGTAGCTTAAATCATCCATATGAACCAATCTTTAGGCTGTTGGAGTAAATTTTGCACTTTCATTCCTTCCAATTGCATCTTATGTAAGTCCTAAATGTATTCCTTACCTCCATGCTCCATTAGAACCTAGAGTAGATACAAAACACACAAAATTAAATGCAAAAAGACAAAATTCTATAGAAAGATGCCTAAAACACTAATGGCCATTAAATTATGCAAATGTGATGAGATTAGATACTAGTATGGATGAAAATGGTTCAAACATGATAAAATATGTGCCTAAATACATATAAAATGATGCATATATCATCTCCCTCGGACTAGAATCTTGCTTGTCCTCCAGAAAATGAGCAAAAATCTATGCCCGAGAAAGAGGTTTGAAGGTGGGGAACACATAGAAAATCCTTAGAAAGATGTAGCAAATAGCAGGAGTCGAATCAATTCTTTCATACTTCTCCATAACCTTTCCAACCCCAATTTACTCTAAGTTCCGAGACTAAGGCAAACTCATACTATCAACTCATTCAACTCTTTAACATTCATTCATATTCAATTAAGTGCGATCTCACTATGGACAATGAATCGAAACTGTTTGGCTTGGTGAGAAAAGGTTAAATAAGTGATGATCAAGGAGGTTTCATAAACTCATGACTTTAGTGGTTCACTCATAAAAAGAATAGTGTGACACATTGTGTAAAAGCAAACGAGAGATGAACAATTAACACATACAAAGAATTGGCTTCCACTGGAGTCCCCAACCCCTTTGTACATCCTTACTCTACCCCATTGTCAAATATATTTTATTCCCAACCACAACCAAGTTTTTCTCTCTTTTTATGTCCTTTTCTTAAGGCTCAAACTCCTATTCTTTCTTTTTTGCGCATAACACTCTAAAGATCTTTTACTTCTAGCTCTTCTCTTTCTTTAGAAATCCAATCCACAAACATCTTTTCTCTATTTTTTTTGTTTCTTTTCTTTTTCATTTTCTTGTGGACTTTTAACTTTCTTTAAATCTTCTTAGAGCTAAACTTATTCTTGAATTTTCTTTCCAACTTAGAGTGCTATTTTTTTCTTTTACCTTTCTCTTTTTTTCGGTTTCCTTTTTCATAAACACCATCCCAAACCCATTTAACTCCTTCTTGAATCTCTACATACCCCCTTCATATATACACTAGTCTTACACCAAGACTAGTTCTATGGAAGCATTTCCTTTGTCGTTCTTCTACTCATAAGATTTTTCACATGTGCACACTTTCAAGAAAAGGCCTCACTCAAATGAAATCAATGGGGGTCTAGAAGTAACTTTTTAAGGTTCAAGGGAATGGTACCATCTTAATGATGAAGATGGCCATTTGGATCAACAAAAAGAGTGGTAAAAATGCGGTTCTTGATCCAAATGTTTATGATTACCCACGATTAAGCATTCAAAGCCCATAGCAAGAAAAACAATGTCAAATGAGCTTTCAAAACGGTTTTACTAAAGTAGGAACTTTCAAAAAGGGGAGTTCTAGCTATGGATTTTCCTTTTTTTTTTTTGCTTCGGCTCAAGCTATTGATACAACTAACAAGAGTTTTGGTTGGTTCCCTAAGCATTAGCCGTTTACAAGACAATCAAATCATCGTTCCCTTACGCAAATGCATCCTACATGCTCTAAGACTAAATCCTAAAAACAAGAGTATGAAAGATGCAACTACATGCTTTCTTTTTGGTTTTTTAATATTTTTCAAAATTTTCGAGTTTTATATGCCTTAACTATTTACAATGCATTCTACATGAGACTCAAGTGTTAAAAGAAAGCAAAATAACTAAAACATCATTAGCAACTTGCCTCCTCCCCCGGACTCAAAAATCTCATCGTCCCGGTGTAGATAGAAGCCAAAGAGAGGAAGACTTTAAACACATAAACAAAGAAAAAAAAGTGGTATAAACAAAGAAGTACTAACTTGGAGTTTTGATTGAGTTTGGTACCTAAACAAGAGAATTAGGTAATGTAAGTATTAAGAGATAATTAAAAGCAAAATGATATACTAAGTAAGAGTGTAAACCATAAACCATTTTAAAAACAAGAAATCAATACTCATTGGCTTTACTCATTTCTACTTAGTAGAATCATTCATCAAACTTCAAACTCTAGCTCATACGGTTTATAATTCCAAACCAACTAAGCTAGATCAAATCCACAATCATTTGCTAATATAAAACCACACGAACTAAAATTCATGCATTGCACTAATCATTGACATCTCTAAATTATGTGCTTAACTCAAATTCAAACAATGAACTTAGAAAATTCTAATTGGAAAGCATACATAAAAATTTAGCTCAATTCAAAAGAACCATGAACCAAAATTCACTCTAAACACACTCAAAATCCAACATAAACCACAAGCATACCATTTAAAGTTGAACTTAAAAATGAATAGAAATCAAAAGATATTGATGGAATTGTCTCCCAAGTGCGCTTATTTAATGTCTCTAAGCTTGACATTGTCTTTTGAGTCCCTTGATGAAGCCATGAATAACCTGACTCATATTCATCATAGAACCACCCCTTGAATGTCATCATCCTTATTTCCTCAAAAGGAATCCTTCTTGGAGCATCAATGCACATTTCTTTGGTGGAGATTAGGCTAAAGTCTTTGTCAAAGGGCTTGTCCATTGGATAATCTTCTTCTTGAAACCTTTTTTGAGGTTCTTCAATGTTCTCTTGTTGTCTCTCCTTGGAATCTTCCTTATTGACTTCCTTCTTGGCCATGGAGATCACATGTGGTTATTCTTTTTTTGAGGGATTCCATACTCTTTGTGCATCATCCTCAAACTTTGCATTCATAACTTCCATACTAGGATATCTGAAGAGCTCTTCAAATTCATTGATGCTTTCTTCTTCTTCTTGAATATCATCTAGTGTGGATTCTTATTTGCTTGAGGTTTTATCATCATCAAAGGAAATCTCCTCTTTTTCCTTTTCTAATTTCACGCCAGTCACGCGGGTGACGCGGGTATGATCCCCGGCAAAAACGCCAAAAACTAGATAGAGATATTTTCGTTAGCGATTAACCTATTCAAGTTTTAAATTTGTAAAGACCTTAATCGACTAATAACTCAGTAAACTAGAAGAGTATGACAATGCGTTGTAGCATTTAAGGGTCAAACCCAAAGAAGCTAAAGAACTAAGCACTAGGATTATAACAAAATTCCCTAAGCTAAGCAAATAGGAAGCGAGTGATGAAACTACTAGGTAAGAGATCAGAAATGCAAAGAACAAAACACAAAGAAAAGAATAAGATAAAAATGCATTGGACCATTGAGTATAACTATCATGAGAAGGAAATAACAATCAAACAATGATGCAAAGATTGGATTAAGCACCATTCAAAGACAAGGCAAAGCTCAATTAGTTCATTTCCATGATCGTAATCCATTTGATAAATCTTAAATCATTCAATCTCCCGATAGTGATTAAGCATTCATCAATCATTAAATACAAGCCTATTAGTCTACTAAAAATCTTAGACAACTAATCCCATAGGCTAAGAATGTTAAGCAAAATTTAGGTTCTCTTAAGTATTTCATCGAACACCTTCCGGGTGTGAAATAATTTATATCTAGAATTTGATTGATCATCTCAAATATAGCCTTAAGCACCCCTTAATCATGTGAATCTATATGAATACAACCCTAAGCATCAATGATTAACATCAAAACATTCCTAATCTAGCTTAACCAAAGATCCAACAAAAAAGCTAGTGACTAAACATGGAGGAGAGCAAAAGGAAATAGATAAACAAATGGAAATGCATAAATATAAGATAGGGTTGAAGAATCCTTCACTGGAGTGGCATCAGAAATTAAGATCAATCCAAAATATCAAAAGAGAGATTTTGGATCTTAATCCAACTCTAGATAGAAAGAAATTTGGGTTAAAAATGTCTAAAAATAGATTACATACATATTAGGTTCGAATCGGGTCGACCCAGGAAACACCGGGTCGAATCATGGCTTGTTTTTGTAATTTCGGAGTTTCCTGGTGGTCCAGAAGGCTCTGCCTGGCGGTCCACAACCTCTCTCCAGACCACCAGCCTTCTTAACAAGCATTATTGGCGGTCTAGACACCTCTGGCTGGCGGTCCACAACTCCTCATCTCAGGTCGTCGGGTTTCAGACATGTCTTCTGTATTTCACCCATAACGTTTGAACTGTAGCTCGGAATGAGCTGAAAAAACCGCCAAAATAAAGCTAACTCAATTTCCTATCTTGTTTTTAAAGTTTACCTCAATCAAATTATGGGAAGGCTTCTATATGATCCAATATTTAAGACACTTTTGCCGGTTCTCCATCTAACATCCACCCATTTGCATTAAAGAACATTTTCTTCATGATTCTTTAAGCTCCATGTTTTTTGCATCATTCAATATATCCATTGAGCTCCGAAGTACCTAAAAATTCTAAAGAAATACAATGCAAAACACCAAATATAACCTAAGACTTTAAGATCATCAATATAAATTAAATGAGACTAAAACTAATACTAAAGCTTCTAAATGAGCTAAAAGAGATTAAAAATCATGCTAAACTAATACTAAAAAAATGATACAAAATACACAAATATCAACTCCTCTGGACTTGACCCTTGCTTGTCCTCAAGGAAGTGAACATAGATCAAACCGAGAAAGAATTTTGAAGGTGAGGACTCATAATCACAAGTAATTACAAGGGTAGTTGAAATGAGATCCTTAGGAAGAAGTATCATATAGCAAAAGTCAATCTTACCTCTCATACTTTGCCATACTCATTCCAAGTCATGCTAGTTATTCTACGTCTAAACCTTCATAAGCAATCTTGTCAAACAACCCTTTAACATTCATTAATTGTTTCATTTGGATTCTCGCTTATGGAAAAGAAATCAAATACCATTTGTCTAGGGGGAACAAGGCTTTTGATCAATTTTGAATGGTTTTTTAAGTGTTTGAAGTGGTTTATCTCAATGAAAAGTGTGCTAGTCAAGTAGTAAAATCAAGGGAGACAAGGACAATTTGCGCGTACAAAGACTCGTCTTCTCTAATCCATTCCCAAATCCTCATCGACACCCTAATTCTACTCTTCCTTATTCCTGACTATATCAATCCCCAAACACATCACTCTTTTTCTTGATCAAGCTTTCATTTCTCTTTTCCTTTTAAGTTCTAAGGTAGACTTCTCTAAGGGTTTTTTTCATTCTCTTTTTATTGTAGCTCCTTTCAAACTTTCTTTCCATTCTTAATCCTATTTTTCTAGTCCTGTTTACTCCTTATCATTCCTTTTCTCTTACTTAGGATCTTTCTCCTCTTTTTTTAATATAACTAAGAGCTATCTTTCTTCCTTTTCTTTTGTTTCTTCTACCCTTAGAGTTTTACACATTCATATACTCTTTTTTTTCCTTGAAATTTTCTTATTGATCCTCTTTTGATATATACTAATTTCCCAAACCCATGATAATCGAGTATAGGTACTCGAATCGATCCCATTCTATCTAAACTAGCCTAAAAGCGAGACTAGTTCTAAGAAGGGTCACCTTTGTTTTCCTTATACTCATAGGATTTTCCATATGAAAGCACAAAAAGAGACCTCACTCATCTAAGAAAAATGGGGGCTTGAAAGAAAAGCTTGGGTTAAGGGTGTGGAACCATTGTTAAAATAAGAATGGCTACTTGGATGAGTTAAGAGTGGTAAAAAGGGATAAGCCAATCCAAGTATCAATGTGTTTATCCATGGTCAATGAATTTCTAGTCCATAAGCAAGATTAATTTAAAGGTTCATTCACGTTAAAGTTCATTAGGGTTGAATTCAAGTCAAGCAAGGTCCAATTTAGATGCAAACAATTAAGCCGAGAATTCCGAGCATGGATTTTCCATTTTTCGATTTGGCTAAGGTTACATGATACTAATAGCAAGGATATCAATTCAAATCCTAAGTATAGTCCAATTACAGGAAAATTCAATCATATTTCTCATGTATATGCATTCTATATGCTTCTAAGACTCAATATTAAAGACAAGAGTATGAAAAATGCAACTACATACTTTCTTTTTTCAATATTTTCAAAAATTTTGAGTTTTTATGCATAACTATTTACAATGCATTCTACATGAGACTCAAGGGTTAAAGAAAACAAAACAACTAAAACATCATCAGCAACTTGCTTCCTCCCCCAGACTTAAATCTCACCGTACCGGTGTAGATAGAAGCCAAAGAGCGGAAGACTTTAAATAGATAAACAAAGGAAAACAAAGTGTAATATACTATGGCAAAGAGGTACTAACTTGGAGTTACAGATGGAAGCAGGTTGTAGAGGACCCTAGCCCCGAGATATCTTGGAAAAGAATTCAATTGGAGCTTCTTGGATTTGCCTTTAGTTTCCTTAGAGTCCCTTCTATGATCTTTCCGAGGTGGTGTTTTGGTTGAGTTTGGTACCTAAACAAGAGAATTAGGTAATGTAAATATTAAGAGACAATTAAAAGCCAAATGATATACTAAGTAAGAGTGTAAACCATAAACCATTTTAAAAACAAGAAATCAATACTCTTTGGCTTTACTCATTTCTACGTAGTAGAATCATTCATCAAACTTCAAACTCTAGCTCATACGGTGTATAATTCCAAACCAACTAAGCTAGATCAAATCCACCATCATTTTCTAATATCAAACCACACAAACACAAATACATGCATTACACTAATCATTGACATCTCTAAATTATGTGCTTAACTCAAATTGAAACAATCAACTTAACAAATTCTAAGTGGAAAGCATTCTTAAATATGTAGCTGAGCTCAAAGGAATCATGAACCACAATTCACCCTAAACACACTCAAAATCCAACATAAACCACAAGCATACTATTTAAAATTGAACTTAAAAACGAATATAAATAAAAGGATACTCATGGGGTTGCTTCCCAATTGCGTTTGTTTAATGTCTCTAAGCTTGACATTGTCTTTTGGTTCCCTTGATGAAGCCATGAATCACCCGACTCATATTCATCATAGAACCACCTTTTGAATGTCTTTATCCTTATTTCCTCCAAAGGAATCCTTCTTGGAGCATCAATGCACATTTTTTTGGTGGAGATTAGGCTAAAGTCTTTGTCAAAGGGCTTGTCCATTGGAGAATCTTCTTCTTGGAACCTTTGTTGAGGTTCTTCAATGTTCTCTATTTGTCTCTCGTTAGACTCTTCCTTAATGACTTCCTTCTTAGCCATGGAGATCACATGTGGTTGTTCTGTTTTTGAGGGATTTCATACTCTTTTAGCATCATCCTCAAACTTTGCATTCATAACTTCCATACTAGGATATCCGAAGAGTTCTTCAAATTAATTGATGCTTTCTTCTTCTTCTTGAATATCATCTAGTGTGGATTCTTATATGCTTGATGTTTTACCATCATCAATGGAAATCTCCACTTTTTCCTTTATAATATCCCGCCCGTCACGTGGGTGACCCGGGTTCGAGCCCTGGCAACAACGCCAAAACTTTTTAGAGAGATTTTCGTTAGCGATTAACCAATTCAAGTTTTAAATTTGTAAAGACCTTAATCGACTAAAAACTCTGTAAACCGGGAGAGCACGACAATGCGTTGTAGCATTTAAGGATCAAACCCAGAGGAGCTAATGATCTAAGAAATAGGATTATAACCAAATTCCCTAAGCTAAGCAAACTGGAAGAGAATGATGAAATTACTAGCTAAGAGATGAGAAATGCAAAGAACAAAACACAAAGATAAAAATAACATAAAAATGCATTGGATCATTGGGTATAACTATCATGAGAAGGAAATAACAATCAAACAATTATGCAAAGATTGGATTAAGCACCATTCAAAGACAAGGCAAAGCTCAATTAGTTCATTTCCATGATCGTAATCCATTTGATAAATCCTAAATCAATTCAATCTTCCGATAGTGATCTATCATTCATCAATCATTAAACACAAGCCTATTTGTCTACTAAACACCTTAGACAACTAATCCCATAGGCTAAGAATGTTAATCACAATTTAGGTTCTCTTAAGCATTTCATCGAACATCTTCCGGGTGTTAAATAATTAATATCTAGAATTTGATTGATCATGTCAAATCTAGCCTTAAGCACCCCTAAATCTTGTGAATCTATATCAATACAACCCTAAGCACCTCTAAATCTTCGTTTCTAGCTTAACCCAAGATCCAACAAAAATGCTAGTGACTAAACATGGAGGAGAACAAAAGGAAATAGATAAACAAATGGAAATGCATAAATAAAAGATAGAGGTTAAGAATCTTTCACTAAAGTGGCATAAGAAATGAAGATCAATCCAAAATATCAAAAGAGAGAGTTTGGATATTAATCCAACTCTAGAGAGAAAGAAATTTGGGTTAAAAATGTCTAAAAATAGATTATATACATATTAGGTTCGAATCAGGTCGAACTGGGAAACACCGGGTCGGATCTTGGCTTGTTTTGTGATTTCGAGGGTTCCTGGCAGTCCATAACGCTCTGCCTAGGGGTCCACATCCTCTCTCCAGACCGCCAGCCTTCTCAGCAAGCATTCCTAGCGGTACAGACACCTCTGACTGGCGGTCAACAGCTCCTCATCTCAGGTCGCCGGGTTTCAGACATGTCTTCGTTATTTCATCCATAAGGTTTGAACCATAGCTCGGAATGAGCTGAAAAAACCGCCAAAACGAAGCTAGCTCAATTTCCTATCTTTTGCTTAAAGTTGTTCTCAATCAAATCACGGGATGGCTTCCATATGTTCCAATATTAAAGACACTTTGGCCGGTTCTCCATCTAACATCTACCCATTTGCATCCAAGAATATTTTCTTCATGATTCTTTAAGCTCCATGCCTTTTGCATCATTCAATCTATCCATTGAGCTCCATAGTACCTAAATATTCTAAAGAAATGTAATGCAAAATACCACATATAACCTAAGACTTTAAGATGATCAATCAAAATTAAATGAGACTAAAACTAATACTAAAGTTTCGAAATGAGCTAAAAGAGATTGAAAATCATGCTAAACTAATACTAAAAATGATACAAAATACACAAATATCAACTCTCCCGGACTTGACCCTTGCTTGTCTTCAAGGAAGTGAACAAAGATCAAACCGAGAAAGAATTTTGAAGGTGAGGACTCATAATCACAAGGAAATACAAGGGTAGTTGAAATGAGATCTTTAGGAAGAAGTATCATATAGCAAAAGTCAATCTTACTCTCTCATACTTCGCCATACTCATTCCAAATTATGCTAGTTAGTCTACGTCTAAACCTTCACAAGAAATATTGTCAACCAACCATTTAACATTCATTAATTGTTTCATGTGAAATCTCGCTTATGGATAAGAAATCAAATACTATTTGTCTAGGGGGAAGAAGGCTCTTGATCAATTTTGAAAGGTTTTTCAAGTGTTTGAAGTGGTTTCTCTCAATGAAAAGTTTTTGTCAAGTAAGTAAAATCAAGGGAGACAAGGACATTTGCGTATACAAAGACTCGCTTTCTCTAATCCATTCCCAAATCCTCATCGACTCCCTAATTCTACCCTTTCTTATTCTTGACTAGTTCAATCCACAAACATATCACACTTTTTCTTGATCAAGCTTTCATTTCTCTTTTCCTTTTAAGTTCTAAGGTAGACTTCTCTATGAGTTTTCTTTCATTCCCTTTATACTGTGGCTCCTCTCAAACATTCTTTGCATTCTTAATCCTATTTTTCTAGTCTTTTTTACTCCTTATCATTCCTTTTCTCTTACTTAGGATCTTTCTCTTTTTTTTTTAATATAACTAAGAGCTATCTTTCTTCCTTTTCTTTTGTTTTTCTACCCTTAGAGTTTTACACATTCTTTTACCCTTTTCTTTCCTTGAACTTTTCTTATTGATCCTCTTTTGATGTTTACTAATTTCCCAAACACATGATAATCGAGTATAGGCACTCGAATCAATCCTAATCTATCTAAAGTAGCCTAAAAGCGAGACTAGTTCTAAGAAGGGTCACGTTTATTGTCCTAATACTCATGGGATTTTCCAGTTTTTCGGCTTGGCTAAGGCTACATGATACTACTAGCAAGGATCTCAATTCAACTCCTAAACATAGTCCAATTACACGACGACTCAATCATAGTTCTCATGCATAAGCATTCTATATGCTTCTAAGACTCAATCCTATACACAGGAGTATGAAAAATGCAACTACATACTTTCTTTTTTCAAAATTTTAAAAATTTTTGAGTTTTATATGCCTTAACTATTTCAATGCATTATACATGATACTTAAGGGTTAAAAGCAAACAAAACAACTAAAACATCATTAGCAACTTGCCTCCTCCCCCGTATTTAAATCTCACCGTACAGGTGTAGATAGAAGCTAAAGAGAGGAAGACTTTAAATACATAAACAAAGAAAAACAAAGTGGTATATACAATGGCAAAGAGGTACAAAATTGGAGTTATGGATGGAAGCGAGTTGTAGAGGATCCTAGCCTCGAGATATCTTGGAAATGAATTCAATTGGAGCTTCTTGGATTTGCCTTTAGTTTCCTTAGAGTCCCTTCTATGATCTTTCCGAGGTGGTGTTTTGATTGAGTTTGGTACCTAAACAAGAGAATTGACTAATGTAAGTATTAAGATACAATTAAAAGCCAAATTATTGATGTGTACATATTTTCATGCATATTTAGATGCATTATAGCTTAATTTCATCCACTTTTAGGTTGTATATATGGCATATAAGTCTTAGAATGCATTAGTTTGAGTCTAGAGTCTAGTTTAGGAACATATTGCATTTGCATACATTTTCTTTGCATTTGTAGGTGCAAATTTGAGATGGATTTATGGAGGCTCTAGAGATGGATTCAAGACGGATTTGGAGCTAAGAAATCAAAGAAAAGAGGAGCTAAATGCTATGGAAGAAATGGGGACCAACAAGGCATCAAAGAGGAGCAAGAAGTCACAAGAAACTGCAAAGAGAACCAGGCATCGACCTGAAGGTCGATGCTGGGTCACCTCAGGTCGATGCTGGGTGACCTTTCCAGCATGCTGCCAAACACAACGCAGCATAGACCTCTCAGGTCGGTGGTAGGTGACCTGAGGTCGATGTTGTGTTGCTTTTACCCGAAAAACACCGTTTTTAGGGCTTCCTCTCTTCTCTCTTTAGTATAAATAGACCTCTTATGTTCCAAGAACAAGAGACACATCTTTAAGCTTAAAAACACTTCTATTTTCTTTTGTTTTGAGATCTAAAGACCTGGTAATAACTTTTTATTTTGTTTGATTAATTTGGATTTTATCTTTCTCATCACTTTCTCTATATCTATTCTTCTAAAACCATGGGAGCTCAAAGGCCCATTTCTTGTCTTTGGATTTTCATGACTTTTAGTGAGTAGATCCATCTTGGATCTTCAGATATGGTAGGCTAGGGTTAGATCTAAGGTTTTAATGGATGTTTAGGCTAGATCTTGGCATAGATGCGTACTAGATCTAGTTTAGTTCTTTAAAGTTCATTGCTTTCTCAAAGACGCCTAGAAAGTGTTCGATGAAATGCTTGTGAGAACTAGATCTATATTTTTCACCTTGAGAAATGAGAGAAGTTTGCCCAAAGGGACACCAAGGTATTAAATGGCTAAAAGGGCTTGAGACTCACTATCACATACATGNTGCTTAGATAGGCAACAAACGAGAGTTGAGCCTTGTAATGTGTAGGGGTGAATAGATCTCCGTCACGAGAGTGGGTTGATCGAATATTGAGGGATCCTTAGTCTAAAAATAGCTTCAATCCTCAAATAAAGTCTAGAGAAACCCATTTTCATTCTTGGATTTAACTCTAAACAATCTCCATGTCTCAAGATTGATTTCTTCCATCTTGAATCTTGCAATGTTTTTCTTGATTTTGTAAATTAGCTACTTGCTTTAACCTTGTGCTTCTTGCTGGGTTCATTCGTTGCGTTTATGTTAGTGTGTTTAGATTGGGTTTGCATCTAGGTTAGTAGTTTAAGTATCAATCATCACCTCTCTCCCTATTTGCTTAGCTTAGGAGATATTGTATATTCCTAGTGCTTGAGTCTCTAGTTCTCGTGGGTTCGACCCTTAAGTACTGCAATCGACATAGCCGTATACTTGCGGTTAAATGAGGATTGTTAGTTGATTAAGGTTATAAATTTAAAACTTGAAATTGAGTTAATCACTAGCGAAATCTAGCCTCATCAAGGTTTTGGCGCTGTTGTCGGGGATTTAGGCTTTACCTAGGGTCTTCAAAGAGATTTATAGGATTCAGAGATTAGGATATTATCTTTTGCTTATTTTATCTAATTTTCTTACTTTCTTTTGTTGATTTTCTTTGATTTGTGAAGGTACATGATAACAAGATCAAGAAGTGAGCCAAATACAAGACTTCTTGACATTGATCCAACAATCATTGAAAGGAAACAATCAAAACAAAGAAGAGCTAGAGAGAGACAAGCCCATATAAGAAGGTTGGGTATGAATAAAGAAGTTGGACAAGAGAACCTTCCACCTATGGAGGACCCTCAACAAAAAAAAATTCCCCCTCTCAATCAAAGGAATTTCGTGGGTCAAGGAGACCAAGGAAACCGTCCATTCCACCTCCCAAGAGAAGAACCTAGGATTGGAGAAGGAGATGAGCCATTTACTAATGGTGAAAGGATGTGTATAAGACCCCCACCAATCCGAAAAAAATAATTTCGAGATGAAGTCAATCTTGATCAATATGGTGCAAAACGCTAGATTCTTTGGTTTTGCGTTGAAAACCCCCTTGAGCACTTGGAAAACTTTGAAAGGTTGACTGGAACGGTGAAAATCAATGGAGTGCCGGAGGACATCATCAAGTTGACTTTATTTCCATTCTCTTTAGGAGACAAAGCATCTCAATGGGAGAAAGGAGTTGTGACCTTTTCTATCACAATATGGGATGAGTGTAAGAGGAGATTCTTGGCTAAGTTCTTCTTGCCCCAAAGGATGACAAAGATTAGGAATGAGATCTCCACGTTTAAGCAAGGAGGAATGGAATCGCTCTATGAAGCTTGGGAGCGATTCAACGGATATATAAGGAGTTGTCCTCACCACGGTATCAAAAAGGGCAACCTTCTTCAAATTTATCATAGAGGTATCCAAGAGAAGTACCGATTGGCTTTAAACACCGCCTCTATGGGAAGCTTTGCTAGTCTTTCTGCCGCGCAAGGAGAGAAGCTCATAGACAACCTTGCCCCAAGCGACAATTGCGATGGGGATAACTATGATAGAACGGTGAGGAGCACCAGATCTAAGGAGGACAAGATCAAGGAGATAAGTGATAAAGTTGATGGACTCATACAACAAACAAGAAGAAGTGTTCAATTTGCGCAAACCGAAGTCGAAGAACAAGTGGTTGAGAATCAAGAGGAAGTGAACTACATACAAGGAGGGTACTACAAAAAACCCTTCAACCAACGGTATAAGCCTTTCAACAACAACTTATTCTACCAAAGCACTAATGTGGAGAATCCACAAGATCAAGTATATCCTTCGAAGACAAACCAACAAGGGTACTAATACCAATCTAGGCAAGGCTACTACCAAAAGCCTCAACAACAAACCGGTCCTACCAAAGAAGAAGAGAATCATGCAATGCTTAAGAAGCTAGTGAAAGGACAAAACGAGACAAAAGCCGACCTCAACAAGACGTTTGGGGAAATGAATATGAAGATATAGTCTATCTACCGTGATATGAATATCAAGCATGAAGCTCTCGCTTCACATGTCAAGCTAATAGATTCTCAACTCCAACAAGTCATCTCAGAACGTAAAGGAAAAGGAGTATCTATGGAGAAAGGAGAGTCACACAAGAATTTTTGCAATGCCTTTCTAGAAGAGATCGACCACATTCCTCAACCATGAGATGATATTGTCTTTACTTTTGAAGTGGAAAAGATTATTGATGATTTTGAGAATTTATTTTTGAATCCTCTTGATGAGATTGTTGATTGCTTGGATGTGGATTTGATTGGCAACCCGGATTTTAAAGAAGGTCATGCCGAAATTGACCTTGAAATTGAAGAAAAAGACGCTCTAATTGGAACGGAGCTTGAGAAAAAGGACACCCCTTTGGCTAAAGGAGGTGTCGAAATTGAGAAAGAAGAAGAAGAGCCTTTGCTTGTTGATAAGGCTACTAAGAAAGAAGTTTTTGAGGAAGCTAAGAAGGATGATAGCTTCAAAGAGGAAGAAAAACTCAATGTCTCAAAGAAAGAGACATTTGAGAGAAAGGATGAAGAACCAAAGCCTCCTAGTGATGAGCCTAGTGAGGAGGACATAATCGAAGAGGAATTCTCCATCTTGGATTATTCTTCTACAAAGTACCACTTGCCTTACCCTCAATGCTATAAGAAGGAGATCTTAGGGGCGCTCTATCGTAAGATGAAGCTTGATGGCGATTTAGACATCCCTCAAGAATGGTACAAGTTAGACAAAATCGATGCAAGGGTTAATGAGAAGCTTGAAAAGAAATTGGCCACCATAGAGAGGGTAGAGAAAGTTCTTCAAGCTAACAATATCCAAATCTACATAGTGGGAGAGAAGTTCTTGAAAAGGAGCAATGACGAAGGAAGATTTGTGGTGTCTTGTGCTTTAAGAGGCTCCCAATTTGAGAATGCTTTAGCGGATACCGGAGCTAGCTTGAACGTAATCTCTCTAGACTGAGTAAAGGAGCTTGATTTAGAAGGTGAAATCAAAGAAGGAGCTAATCCCGTGCTTTTGGGAGATGCTACTCGAAAAGTTCCAGTGGGAAGATTAGAAAACGTGAGGCTAAGAGTGGGAAACACTTACGTGGTAAGAAACTTCGTGGTTATGGACAACAAATCCACTCAAGCTAAATTTCCAATTCTACTAGGAACTCCTTTCTTGTTAACTACGGGTGCCATAATCGATTGTGAAGCGAAGAAGTTGACATTGAAATATGTCGACAGAGGAGTGGCCTACCCTATGATTGATCTTGATAAAGACATCGGATATTGTGATACAATGTACCAAGGAAAGACAAAGGAAATGCCTAAGACTCGTAATGATAGGGTAGTTAGTGAAGAAAACGTGCAAGAGCTTGGATCTCCAAGCTTCAAAGGCGGCTACAACCCAAATGTCTACAAAGGTAAAGGAGTTTTAAACTTCTTTAAGATAAGGGATTATGCTATGAAAAAGGCACCGATAGGACCCGACTATGAAAGGATGGTCCTTCACTTCATCCACTAGAGAGAAAGATGAACGGTCAAGCTAATGACCTTAAACAAGCGCACTTGAGAGGCAATCTTATGCATATCCTTTGTAAATATTTCTTTTAAGTCTTTAATTTTCATGCTTTTAATTTCAATAATGATGATTTTTTCTTGGGAAAAACTTTGTCCAAAGACATTCTTATGCTCAAAACTTAGGTTGCCAAAGGATAACTAATCAAGGAAAAGATCAAGGCCAAAATGGAGTAATGGATTAATGTTTTCAACAAGTCGATATGACTCAATTTTAAGACACTCCAGTGGCAAGGTAAGTTCTTCTAGATTTAAGCATCTAGTTTACATTTCACCATTTAAAAGAATTTCAAGAGTGAATTTTGCAAGTCTTGATTTATGAAAACTAAAACCTTTTTGATCATTTGAAACCTTTGGTCCTAATTTCTCAAAAACTAAACTTGATTTTCCCATAAAAATTGGATTTAAAGATTTTAAGGGGTGATTTTGTTAAATTCATGCAAAATGGTTATGAGAGAATTCTCTAAAGACTACTTTTGTAATTTTTGAAAATACCATTCACTTGGACACTTGAGAATTATTAGCACGTGTTGTTTGAAAAAGCTACAACACTCTTTCTCTTAGCATTGTTCATCGACATCTTCATCATTTCAAAGCTAGCTTTGTGTTCTTGAATGAGAGAAAATTTAAGATTTTTCAAAAAAAACCTTCCATTTTTGCAAGTATTTCACAAGTTTTTTACCTCTCATACTCACATTTGAATCAAGAAGACAAAGGTATGGATAAAAACCTCTTCTTCCCTTGATATTAATTTTGATTTTTGTGGAAAGAAGAGATTTAGATGTTGTTTGTGAGTATTCTTGGTATCTAGAGCTTAGTTTTTGAGTTTTCATGTTTTAAATCTTCTCAAAAACAACTAAATTTGCTTGAATCATGGATTGTTGTTCTTTGTGAATAGTGCTAATGAATAGTGTTCTTTAGTGATTTTTGGGGAAAATTTGTTTAGTTGGTTCTTATGTTTAATTCATGGTACATATGCTTGTTTTACATGAAGAGTTCAAAGGGTTTGTAATTTTTGAAAGATGTCCTCTAATACCTAAGGTTTTCGATTTTCCTACACTAAGAGGATTGCTTTTGAACTCTCATTTAAGTTGCCATTGCATTCTTATGTTGATAACAAGCTTGCTTTGCTTGTTGATTATTTTTGAAAGCTTTGAGCATTATTCATTACCATTGAATTTAGATAAATTATATTAAGTGCACACTTATTTAAGTTTAGTAAGGGACTTTGAATGATTATAATGGACATTCTCTAGGTGAATCTTGTAGGCATCTTACTCATGACACATGCATCATTCGGTTATTTGTGAAATTTTGAAAATGCTAAGTGAAGATGGTCGAATATTTTGATCATTTTTGAAGAAAAATTTTGGTCCATGTGCATCTTTTTAATATGGCATTTAGATTGAATGATTCGGGTAAAAATGCATGCTAGGAATATAGAATTATTGTGACTCGTTCTTGAATGTTTGAAATTGATTCAAAGCTAAATACTTCTCAACCCTTTACATTCGTTTGTTAAAGAAATCTTGAAATCACGATATCTACTACCTTTTGTAGATCGGAAAATGGCATCAAGTGAACAAGAAAGTGTAACTTACACCAGTTGGTATGATGAGGAAACAAGCCTTTACTTGCATCTCCAAAAAAATGTCAAGGTCATTGGGACAACTTGGGCGGATGAAGGCGTTTTGAGGGAAATGGAAATCCATAATCAAGTATAGTAATTGATTAGGGAAATGGACATGGGGAACATTCTAACGATGAACCATCCGACTTATCGTCACCCCACTCTTCAATTCCTCTCGACGGTTAGCATGGTACAAGGACGAGGTCCTTATGAAAGCGCCGGATACCTCACATTTAGAATCAAGGAGGACTTTTACAAGTTACCCCTTGAGGAGATTTGTCAAGTATATGGGTTTGATCAAACGAATGAAGAGTTTGGTTATGGGTACGGGCTTGAATCGAGGATGCTTTGGGAGCGAATAGCATTTAGAGAAAATAATGAAGGTTTGGCCAAGCTATCAAAGGTTTCAAACCCAACCATTCGATACCTTTTGAAATTTCTTGGGAACACATTTGTGGGAAGAAGCTCGCCTAAACTCGTGAGCCACTTGAGTTTGAAGCTATTGTTCCAAAGTGTTAAGATTGTGATGAAAGAACCAAGTGGGGAGATAATGGAAGACATCAAGGGAAATACTGTGAACAACAGAGGTGTCTTCATCTCCAAGATGTTGGATTACCACGCAGAGTTGAGGACCACGAGTAAGCCTTTGATATGCATAGGCGGATTCCTCACTCCTTTATTTCTCCATGTGGGAGTCAAACTTGGGGAATTCTGTAAGTTGAAGGGAGAACGAAAATGGATACGAATCACTTGGTTAAGGAGAAGTTTCTCTACGGATATCATGGTTTCACCAATACCCAAGTGATCTATTTGTTCATTGATGAGGAAAGACAAAGGAAAGTGTGCTACTTGCCTCTACAAGAGCACACCATGGCCACTAAGGACAAGAGCCTCTCATTTAATCTACCTCAGCACCTACTTATCAACCATCACACTCTACCGAGTGAACCAAGACTCTGCAAGTACGATCCCCACGAGCCACAACCAAACCAAGAAGACAACAATACCTTCGGCTTTGGATACCAAAGAGAAGAACAACCCACGGATTACCAAAGGAATGAGTAAGAGATGTACTTAGAAAGAAAGGTCAATGACCAAGAGAAGGTCATAAAGAAACAAGGAAACTTTCTCACTAAATTGTGGAGGAGAATGAAAAAGAGTATAACCGCTATTCCGCATCAAGTGAGGAAGAAGCAGAAGGTGAGATCTCAAGCGGTCATGATCAAGAACGACCAAGGCATTTGGTACCTCTTCCGCCATTGGTGATCCGGGAACAACAAGAGCATAGAATGAAACAACCAAGGACTTCATTTCAAGAGACATCCCAGAGGAGACATGGGAAATACCCCGTTGGCCCTTCTTCATCTCAGCCACGGAGATCAAAACGCAACAACAATGAAGAACTCGATTCCTCCGCCGGATCCACAAGACACTCTTACATATGAGTTTTCTAAAGGTACACCTACTTTACCTTGTAAATACCATTGCATATTTTCTGTTTTCATGAGTGTTTTTATAGGTCACTCTCACGGTTTAAAGTTCACCGAGACGGTGAGGGTCTTATTACTAATACTATTTTTTGTTTTGATGTTTTTCTTTTCTTTTCATGCATATTGAGTCTTGCATTGTAGATAGTTATGACTTATAAAAAACCAAGAAAATTGAAAATTTTTCAAAAAATTCAAAAAGATTTTCAAAGCTTTGCATATAGATTGCATACATTTGTGAATACTTAGTTTGTAGAAGCATATAGGATTGCATTTTTCATAGGGAACAATGATGAAATAACCTCATAGATGGTTAAGTTTTGCCTAATGAATAATGCCCTGACTAGAAGTAAGATGTTGTGTAGACCTCTTTTTGTGTTGGGAAAACCCTTGATTGAAATTGACCACTTGAAAGATATTTTCGAATGTTGAAGTAGATTATCTCTTGAATAAATTCCTATCCAAGATGGCCTTTTAATGAATTTTAGCATCTTGCTTATGGGTTTTGTCATACTTGACCATGGGAAATCACTACATTTGAGCTATGTTTTAACCATCTTTTACCACTCTTTCTTAGCTCAAATGGCTACTCTCATCTTTAGAGTAGTAACCTACCCTTATGAACTCTTAAGCATTTCCTTAAAAACCCCCTATTATTTCGTTATGTGAGGCCATTTTAGGAAAGTGCACACACGGGAAAAATCCCGCGTGAATTGAAGTTGAACGACAAAGAGGATACTTCCTTAGAGTTATCCTCACTTTAAGGCTAACTAGAGTTATAGGAGGGGAGAATCTTTGTGGTTTTGGGTTTGTCTAAGTCTTAGGAATGGTTAGTGAGTATTGAGTCAAGTAGATATTCCTTAGTGCTTATATGATCCTAGGTTGTTTCAATAAGAAAAAGAAAGAAGGTGAAAATCAAAAAAGATAAGAAAAAGAAGTGAAAAAAGGCACTAGAGATTAATAATAAGTTTAAGATCTAACCTTAGAAAACTAAAAGCATAGAGAGTCCACCCTTAAAAGAAAAAGAAACAAAGAATAATAGTGATTAGATAGTGGCCCTTAAAATACAAAAGAAGGCTAGTAGCTTAGAAGTCTAAAAGTTTAAGAATCTCTAGTTGCCTAGAAAAAGAAAGAAAAAGAATGAGGGAGTTTGGTTCAATAAAAGCTTATGGTTCCTAGATTTAGGATGTGTATTATATCAAGTAAGTGTCTAGATCCTTAGGAAGCAATGGGGTGGGAACAATTAGAGGAAGTAAATGCTTTGTATGCGTAAATTGTTCGGCTACCACCTTGCTTTTGCCTAGTGTCTTGCACTACTTTCATTTGAGAGAAACCAATTCAAAAATCGAGTGAACCCTCTTCTTTTTACACTTGTTTACAATAAAGCCCTTCTTTGAACTCCAAACCGAATGGATAAGATACATTACCCATAAGTAAAGAACTCACGCTTTAGCTTAATTGAATGTAAAAAAGAATTGGTGATGAGATAGTCTATGGATGCTTAGCTTAGATTCTAAGAGTTGGTTTTGTGATGATCATGGAAAAGTACTTAGACTCTTAGATTATCTTTGCACCATTTTACTTGTCTTGAGGACATTAGGGATAAGGCATTACTTTTCTTAGCTTTGTCTTAAGTTCCCGCTTGCAAACCTCATTTCCGGGTTTTGTCTTTGTTGGTTGGTTGAGGACAAGCAAATGGCAAGTCCGGGGGTGTTGATGTGTACATACTTTCATGCATATTTAGATTCATTTTAGCTTAGTTTCATCCACTTGTAGGTTCTATATATGGTATATAAGTCTTAGATTGCATTAGTTTGGGTCTAGAGTCTAGTTTAGGAACATATTGCATTTGCTTACATTTTCTTTGCATTTGTAGATGCAAATTTGATATGGATTTATGAAGACTTTAGAGATGGATTCAAGGTGGATTTGGAGCTAAGAAATCAAGGAAAAGAGGAGCTAAATGCCATGGAAGAAGTGGGGATCAAAAAGGCATCAAAGAGGAGCAAGAAACCACAAGAAACTGCAAAGGGAATCAGGCATCGACGTGGAGGTTCATGCTGGGTCACCTCAGGTCGATGTTGGGTGACCTTTCCAGCGTGCTGCCAAAAACAATGCAGAATCGACCTCCTAGGTCGATGGTGGGTGACCTGAGGTTGATGTCGTGTTGCCTTTACCCGAAAACACCCTTTTATGTTCCAAGAACAAGAGACACATCTTTAATCTTAAAAACACTTCTATTTTCTTTTTTCTTGAGATCTAAAGACGTTGTAATAAATCTTTTTTTTTTAGTAATTTGGATCTTATCTTTCTCATCTCTTTCTCTAGATTTATTCTTCTAAAACCATGGGAGCTCAAAGACCCATTTCTTATATTTGGATTTCCATGACTTTTAGTGAGTAAATCCATCTTGGTTCTTGAGATATGGCAGGCTAGAGTTAGATCTAAGGTTGTAATGGATGTTTCGGCTAGATCTTGGCATAGATTCCTACTAGATCTAGTTTAGTTGTTTAAAGTTCATTGCTTGCTCAAAGACACCTAGAAAGTGTTCGATGAAATGCTTGTGAGAACTAGATCTATTTTTTCACCTTGAGCTATGAGAGTAGTTTTCCCAAAGGGACACCAAGGTGTTAAATGGCTAAAAGGGCTTGAGACTCACTATCACATACATGCTTAGATAGGCAACAAGCGAGAGTTGAGCCTTGTAATGTGTAGGGGTGAATAGATCTCCTTCACGAGAGTGGGTTGATTGAATATAGAGGGATCCTTGGTCTAAGAATAGCTTCGATCCTCTAATAAAGTCTATAGAAACTCATTTGCATTCTTGGATTTAACTCTAAACAATCTCCATGTCTCAAGATCGATTTCTTCCATCTTGAATCTTGCATTGTTCGTCTTGGTTTTGCAAATTAGCTACTTGCTTTAACCTTTTGTCTTCTTGCTTGGTTCATTCGTTGCGTTTATGTTAGTGTGTTTAGGTTGTGTTTGCATCTAGGTTTGTAGTTTTAGTATCAACCATGAACTCTCTTCCTATTTGCTTAGCTTAGGAGATATTGTATATTTCTAGTGCTTGAGTCTCTAGTTCTCGTGGGTTCGACCCTTTAGTACTACAATCGACATAGTTGTATACTTGCTGTTTAAGGAGGATTGTTAGTTGATTAAGGTTTATAAATTTAAAACTTGAAATTGAGTTAATGACTAGCGAAATCTAGCCTCATCGATGATATAATAAGTAAGACTAAACCATTTTAAAAACAAGAAATCAATATTCATTGGCTTTACTCATTTTTACTTAGTAGAATCATTCATCAATCTTCAAACTCTAGCTCATACAGTTTATAATTGCAAACCAACTAAGCTAGATCAAATCCACCGTCATTTGCTAATATCAAACCACACGAATTCAAATTCATGCATTGCACTAATCATTGACATCTCTAAATTATGTACTTAACTCAAATTCAAACAATCAACTTAGAAAATTCTAAGTGGAAAGCATTCTTACAACTTTAGCTCAACTAAAAGGAATCATGAACCACAAATCACCCTAAACACACCCAAAATCCAACATAAACCACAATCTTACCATTTAAAATTGAACTTAAAAACGAATAGAAATCAAAGGATACTCATGCGATTCCCTCCCAAATGCACTTTTTTAATGTCTCTAAGCTTGACATTGCCTTTTGGTTCCCTTGTTGAAGCCATAATCACCCGGCTCATATTCATCATAGAACCATCCATTGAATGTCTTCATCCTTATTTCCTCAAAAGGAATCCTTCTTGGAGCATCAATGCACATTTCTTTGATGGAGATTAGGCTAAAGTCTTTGTCAAAGGGCTTGTCCATTAGAGAATCTTCTTCTTGAAATCTTTGTTGAGGTTCTTCAATGTTCTCTTGTTGTCTCTCCTTGGCCTCTTCCTTATTGACTTCCTTCTTGGCCATGGAGATCACATGTGGTTCTTCTTTTGTTGAGGGATTCCTTACTCTTTATGCATCATCCTCAAACTTTGCATTCATAACTTCCATTCTAGGATATCCGAAGAGTTCTTCAAATTCATTGATGCTTTCTTCTTCTTCTTGAATACCATCTAGTGTGGATTCTTATTTGCTTGAGGTTTTATCATCATCAATGGAAACCTCCTCTTTTTCCTTTCTAATTTCCTGCCTGTCACGCGGGTGATCGGGGTTCGATCCCAGACAAAAACGCCAAAAACTTGATAGAGAAATTTTGGTTAGCGATTAACCAATTCAAGTTTTAAATTTGTAAAGACTTTATTCGACTAACAACTAAGTAAACTGGAAGAGCATGACGATGCGTTGTAGCATTTAAGGGTCGAACCCAAAGGAGCTAAGGATCTAAGCACTAGGATTATAACAAAATTCTCTAAGCTAAGAAAATAGGAAGAGAGTGATGAAACTACTAGCTAAGAGATGAGAAATACAAAGAACAAAACACAAAGACAAAAATAAGACAAAATAAGATAAAAATGCATTGGACCATTGGCTATAACTATCATGAGAATGAAATAACAATCAAACTATGATGCAAAGATTGGATTACGCACCATTCAAAGACAAGGCAAAGCTTAATTAGTTCATTTCCATGATCGTAATCCATTTGATAAATCCTAAATCAATTCAATCTCCCGATAGTGATATAACATTCATCAATCATTAAACACAGGCCTATTAGTCTACTAAACACCTTAGACAACTACTCCCATAGGCTAAGAATGTTAAACACAATTTAGGTTCTCTTAAAAATTTTATCAAACACCTTTCGGGTGTGAAATAATTAATATCTAGAATTTGATTGATCATGTTAAATCTAGCCTGAAGCACCCCTAAATCATGTGTATCTATATGAATACAACCCTAAGCATCAATGATTAGGATCAAATCATTTCTAATCTAGCTTAACCCAAGATCCAACAAAAAATACTAGTGACTAAACATGCAGGAGAATGAAAGGAAATAGATAAACAAATGGAAATGCATAAATAAAAGATAGAGTTGAAGAATCCTTCTCTAGAGTGGCGTAAGAAATGAAGATCAATCCAAAATATCAAAAGAGAGAGTTTGGATCTTAATCCAACTCTAGAGAGAAAGAAATTTGGGTTAAAATTTTCTAAAAATAGATTATATACATATTAGGTTCGGCTCGGGTCGTCCCGAGAAACACCGGGTCGGATCTTGGCTTGTTTTGGTGATTTCGAGGGTTCCTGGCGGTCCTGAAGGCTTTGCCTGACAGTCCACAACGTCTCTCTAGACCACCATCCTTCTCAGCAAGCATTCTTGGCCGTCCAGACACCTCTGGCTGGCGGTCCACAACTCCTTATCTCAGGTCACGGGGTTTCAGACATGTATTTGGTATTTCACTCATAACTTTTGAACCGTAGCTCGGAATGAGCTGAAAAACTGCCAAAACAAAGCTAACTCAATTCCCTATCTTGTGTAAAAACTTGATCTCAATATAAACAAGGGAAGGCGTCCTTACGATCCAATATTTAAGATACTTTGGCCGGTTCTCCATCTAACATCTACCCATTTGCATCCAAAAACATTTTCTTTATGATTCTTTAAGCTACATGCCTTTTGCATCATTCAATATATCCATTGAGCTCAAAAGTACCTAAAATTTATAAAGAAATGCAATGCAAAACACCAAATATAACCTAAGACTTTAAGATGATCAATCTAAACTAAATGATACAAAAACTAATACTAAAGCTTCTAAGTGAGCTAAAAGAGATTGAAAATCATGCATAACTAATACTATAAAATGATACAAAATACACAAATATCAACTCCCTCGGACTTCACCCTTGCTTGTCCTCAAGGAAGTGAACAGAGATCAAACCGAGAAAGTATTTTGAAGGTGAGGACTCATAATCACAAGAAAATACAAGGGTAGTTGAAATGAGATCCTTAGGAAGAAGTATCATATAGAAAAGTCAATCTTATTCTCTCATACTTCGCCATACTCATTCCAAGTCATGCTAGTTAGCCTACGTCAAAACCTACACAAGCAATCTTGTCAAACAACCCTTTAACATTCATTAATGGTTTGATGTGGAATCTCGCTTATGGAAAAGAAATCAAATACCATTTTTCTAGGAGGAAGAAGGATTTTGATCAATTTTTGAAAGGTTTTTCAAGTTTTTGAAGTGGGTTCTCTCAGTGAAAAGTGTGCTAGTAGAGTAGTAAAATCAAGGGAGACAGGGAAAAATTGCGCGTACAAAGACTCGCCTTCTCTAATCCATTCCCAAATCCTCATCGACTCCCTAATTCTACCCTTCCTTATTCTTAACTAGATCAATCCACAAACACATCACTCTTTTTCTTGATAAAGCTTTCATTTCTCTTTTCCTTGTAAGTTCTCTAAGGGTTTTCTTTCATTCTCTTTATATTGTAGCTCCTCTCAAACTTTCTTTGAATTTTTAATCCTATTTTTCTAGTCTTTTTTACTCATTATCATTCCTTTTCTCTTACTTAGGATCTTTCTCTTTTTATAATATAACTAAGAGCTATCTTTGTTTATTTTCTTTTGTTTCTTCTACCCTTAGAGTTTTACACATTCTTTTACTCTTTTCTTTCCTTGAACTTTTCATATTGATTCTCTTTTGATGTTTACTAATTTCCCAAACAATTAAGCCAAGCGTTCCGAGCATGGATTTTCCATTTTTTCAATTTGGCTAAGGCTACATCATATTACTAGAAAGGGTCTCAATTCGACTCCTAAGCATAGTCCAATTACACGACAATTCAATCATAGTTCTCATGCATATTCATCCTAAATGCTTCTAAGACTCAATCCTAAAGACAAGAGTATGAAAAATGCAACTACATACTTTCTTTTTTCAAATTTTTCAAAATTTTTGAGTTTTATATGCCTTAACTATTTAAAATGCATTCTACATGAGACTCAAGGGTTAAAAGAAAACAAAACAACTAAAACATCATTAACAACTTGCCTCTTCCCACAGAATTAAATCTCACCGTACCAGTGTAGATAGAAGCCAAAGAGAGGAAGACTTTAAATACATAAACCAAGAAAAACAAAGTGGTATAGACAATGGCAAAGAGGTACTAACGTGGAGTTATGGATGGAAGCAGGTTGTAAAGGACCCTAACCTCGAGATATCTTGGAAAAGAATTCAATTGGAGCTTCTTGGATTTGCCTTTAGTTTTTTTAGAGTCTCTTTTATGATCTTTCTGAGGTGGTGTTTTGATTAGGTTTGGTACCTAAACAAGAGAATTAGGTAATATAAGTATGAAGAGACAATTAAAAGCCAAATGATATACTAAGTAAGAGTGTAAACCATAAACCATTTTAAAAACAAGAAATCAATACTCGTTGGCTTTACTCTTTTCTACTTAGTAGAATCATCCATCAAACTTCAAACTCTAGCTCATACGGTTTACAATTCCAAACCAACTAAGCTAGATCAAATCCACCATCATTTGCTAATATCAAACCACACAAACTCAAATTCATGCATTGCACTAATCATTGACATCTCTAAATTATTGTTGCGCGGTTGTTTAAAGGAAACAAAAGGCAACGAAGCTTTAAAATTTATAAATGCTCGTTTCCTAACAATCACACAATCCGTAAGTGCACAGATATGTCATTGTAGTACTTTGGGGTCGAACCACAAAGAGCAAACCTAAACTAGATAAGTTCAAACATTAAGAATACACTAGCGTTCTTAAGCTAAGCGAATATAAAAAGGGGCTTTTGGCTTTTGTGATTAAAGAAAGTCAAATCAAGGAAACATAAGTAGACAAAGAAAGTAAAGCATAAAAGTAAAGACTTAAATAAATAAATGAGTAAAGACTTGGGATGATGGTTATAAGTTCGGGTTTCAATCTAAAGGTGTGATGGACTTTGGTAAGGATTTATTAAAGGACCTAGCTATTCCTATACCAAAAGTCCCTTTTTGTCTATCAACCCACTCTCGTGACGAAGATCTATTCACCCATACACACTACAAGGCTCAACTCTCGTTTGTTGCCCATCTAAGCATGTATGTGATAGTGAGTCTCAAGCCTTTATAGCCATCTAACACCTTGGTGTCCCCAAAGGCAAACTACTCTCATAGCTCAAGGTGAAAAACATAGATCTAGTTCTCACAAGCATTTCATCGAACACTTTCTAGGCGTCAATGAGAAAGCAAATGGTTTTGAAGAATTAAACTAGACCTAGTAGAAATTATGCTAAGATCTAGCGTAATCATCCATCACAACCCCTAGATCTAATCCTAGATTAATCAATGATCCAATACAGTAGCTAGGAAATGATGTAACAAGAGAAATCAACAAGAACTCAACCTCATGACTATGGAATCAAAGCTTGAACTAATACAACTCTCATGGCTAAAAGTCATAATTGCAAGCTAACATATTTCACTCACGCTCTCGCTTTGTTGTGATCATTTAGCTAGCAATCATTAAGAACCATTCCACTTTTTCACCAAACTCCCTAGCTATCAACTCTCATTGGCTAAGCTAAGTTTGGCATACTTTAGGCTCTCCTAGAAATTTCAACGAACACCTCTCGGGCGTGAAATGTATACATGTCAAGATCTAGTTTTTATCCTAGATATAGCATTAAGAACACCTAAACCATAGAGATCTAAGTCCTATCTATCACCAAACACCATTACCTAACCAAAGATCATCTCAAATCCACCATCAAAAAGATCCAAGAAAAGACTACTCACACATCATATGAGAAAAGATGAGAAATATAAGCATGATTTAATAGATATAAGATTTGAGATACACGAGAGACTCTTGATCTAAAAGATCAAGAAAATCAACTTAGAGCATAAACAAAATTGTTAAAAAGTAGATAAAAGAGTGTTAAAAAGGATCCCTTTGTTCTTGGAAGCTAAGGGAGTATTTATACAAAAGAGAGAGTGGAAGAAACCCTAAAACAAAGGGTATTTTCGGCCATGTTGTCAGCCATCGACCCATCTGGTCGATGGAAGCCTACCTTGGGTCAATGGCTGGAAACCTACAGAGGAGAATGAGTGATTTTCTGCCCAGGTTGCTGGCCATCGACCCTGGGTAGCTGGTCATCGACCCAGGGGTCGATGTGAGACAACCTTGGGCAGTTCTTGATGTTCCTTGCTCCTCTTCGATGCCTAGATGATCCCCATCTCTTCCATAGCTTTTTCCCCCTCTTCTCCATGATTACTTAGCTTTAATCCCACCTTTAATCCATGCCTAGAGTCTCCATAGATCCATCCCAAGTTG
>OVAN01002617.1:0-32627 GCA_900406275.1 Anastatica hierochuntica
ATCACTCAGCTCTAGTTCAATCTCTGAAGCATTCTGTATTGCATCACCAGGGATTTACTACATCTCCGGAAATCTTCAACTTGTCACACTCCCAGATAGAAAGGTTGATTTCTGGGAGAAGGCGTACTTCTATGTGCTGGCTAATGCCAATTCTATGCCTACACTCTTTGCTAGGACAGCTCGCAGGAGCGGAAACACAAATGGTGGTAAGTGACATGCTTAGGTTGTCGCTTTATTTGTGCATGACTTCCCCTTTTGCTAACACGTTTTCTGTTGTCTTTTGTCTCCAGTTCGCCCTATTGCTAAGAAAGTGAAGGATTTTCTAACTCTGAAAGACGATATCGCCGCTCTCAAGGCCATCAAAAATCGTAGGTGGATCAGTTTCAACTGTACTCGCATTGTCGCCGTTGTTGCTTTGTTGGCAGCTCGGGAGTCTGATCAATCTTCTCCTCCTCCTCTCTGCATCCAGTCTCCCACAACAATGGTTCGACCCGTTGTGCAGCTTCCCAACCTTAAGCAAAGGGCTGCCGGGCTGGCCCGTAAGAGGGCCGAAAAGGAGAAAGCAGAGGCTGCTAAAAAAGTTGTTTCTGAAGTCCAGCTGCAAGCTGAGACTTTTGCTGACAAGGAATCAACTCCTCTTGCTGCTGCTGGGAGCCCCAGGTTCCCACAAGGGGCTCTAGAGGTTGCTTTTGGGGAGATGATGCTCCCCCCCTCTCACGGACTGATACCTCCACCTCCTCCAAGCTTCGGACCTCGGAGAGACCTGTTGTCGCCTCTATGAAGGAGGCTGCCTTGGCAAAGGCTAAGGCAACTACTGAGAAGAGGAAGGACAAAGAAACGTCCTCCCGATCTAAGAAGGACTATGCACCATGTAGGGATGTGCCTCCACCCCTCTGGAGGGGATCGTCATCCAGTTGACCATGGATCTAAGAAGAGGGTCTCTTCTTCTTCTTTTGTTGTGCCCTCCAAAAAGCTAAGGACGGAGAAGAAGGGATCTTATGGTCAAATACCTGGGGAGGCAAGGGCCCCTTAGCAACGAAAATGAGACCTTCTTCTAAGCTCACTAACTGCTTCTTCAGCTCATTCATCTCTGCTGGAGCCATTCGATACGGTGCCTTAGAGATTGGAGTTGTTCTAGGTTTCAACTCAATAGTAAAGGGGTCTGACATTCCTGGTGGTAATCCAGACAGTGACTGGAACACATCCTCAAAGTCCTTTACCACCGGAATATCTTTCAGTTCAACATCTGGACCAACTTCCGCAGCAGTGATTGTGACTAAGTAAGCTTCAGAACCCTTCTCAATCATTCTTTCCGCTTGCATCGATGAGATCACCAAGCTTCTAGTAATCAATCTTATTCCTTGATAACTCAGGATTCCTTCGGCAGTCTCAAACTGAACACGTCCTAAGCGACAGTCCAGATGGGCATTGTACCTTTCCAGCCAGTCCATTCCAAGGATCACATCATAGTCTGCCACTGGACAAATCACCAAGTCTGTCGGCATGTTCTTTTCACAGATCAGAACTGGGACATCTCGGATGGTCCCTTCAGTATGCATGGTTTGTCCACCAGTTGCCTTAACCAATCCGAAATTCTTCCCAGGTTCCTTTTGGAACCCTTTTACCTTAGTCATCTCAGGGCTTACAAAACAGTGAGTAGCCCGGTGTCAAACATGACATGGGTTGCCACTCCACTTATGAACAGGGTCCCTACACATCCACCTAGAATGTTAAGAACCCACCCCACTCAAGCAAACATTTCACACAGAAAATTGAAAGAGTAAGGGTGCATGACTAACCAGTGATCGGACGTGAAGTGCTCGGGTCATTAGTTCCCTGTCCCATCGCATACACTCTAGGCATGATTGCCTATCTCTTTCGCGGCGGTGGCAGTCCATCATTTGCCTGTGTCCCTGGCTGCCCCAACTTAGGACACTGTAACTTAAAGTCACCAGATTCTCCATAGTTGTAGCATGTCTTAGTTGCTACACTTCTTCTCTGATCTTTCACTTTTTGGTCCTATTCTGGGCACTCTCAGACCTTATGTTCTAGGCTTCCACGGCGGTGACAAGCTCCTGTTACAGCTCGACATACTCCTCCATACATCTTTCCACAAGTTGGACATGCACTGCGTCCTCCACTTTGCTTACCATAACCAACAGTTTGGGTCTGTTGAAACTTCCTTTTATTTCCAGAAGCATTCCCACCCTGATTCTTATGACCAAACCCAGTCTGTATCTTGTTCTCCTATTTAATCTCACTTTCCAACAGAGCTGCTTTCTCCACCAATTTAGAAATTGAAGCATAGTTCCGAACTAAGCAGCAATTGCAAAGATCAATTCTTAGTCCACGCATGAACCTTCTAACTTGAACTTTCTCATCTTGAAGTTCTTTTCCACCCTAGATCTTGAGACTGTTTAACTTAGTCTCATATTGCCTCACAGTCATGCTACCTTGTTCCAAATCGAGGAACTAAGCTTCCAACTTATCAAAAGCTTATGGTGGAAAGTACTTAGATCAGAAGAGTTCATTGAATGTCTTCCAAGTACAGTTCCGATACTCCCTCTTAGATGTCACACCCTTCCACCAAGTATGATCATCAACTTTCAGATAATGGACTGCTATGTCATTCTTTTAGTTCTCTGGGCAACGAATGGAGTTGAAGTTTCTTTCCAGCCTATCAGCCCTGTAATAACCCTGTTTAGTAGTAAAAATGCTAGTTGAGCCGCACCAGAGAAGCCGGAAATTTTAAGTTGGAATTATGGAAAAGTAACGGCACGGGAAGACTCCTTAGAGAATTTAGTGGAACAGAAATGCCAACGGATCAGCTTAAAAGGTCCCAGATGACCGGGAAAATGAGCCGGGAAACTTATTTCTAGGTCATTGATGGTAGAATGGTCTTAGGAATAAATGATAAGGATATTCCCCGGAGAAAAATAGGTTTTTCTCGGAGAAATATTTTTCCCGACTGTTCGGACACTGTTCGACACGTTCGGATATGAGAAATGAACGTCCCGACACGTTCTGGTACGATCGGGCACTGTCTAGCACGTCCGGATACACTCGGGTCAGTGTAAGACACGTCCGGGCAGTGTGCAGGCAGTGTGCCTGCGTGCCTGGTTCACCAGCCTGGTTGCCTGCTTCAGCAGAAGCAGCTGGACACGTGTCAGCACGCGGGCCAAGCGTGGTGTCCAGCAGCTTCCCTTCGGCCGACAGCTCGTGCTTGTGGCCAGCAAGGATTTTCTTGAGCCAAACTTGTTTCCTTCATGCCTCAGACCCTATAAATACCCTTGGACCACGTCTTAGTCTCCCCCATCCGAAAACCAAACCATAGCACACGGAGAAAACCTTCCCGAATGCTAAAATCCTTTCCCAAACGTAGCCGATTACTGTCCAAGCGTGGCAGAACTTGTCCCGACCGTAGAAAAACCTGTCCGAACAGGAATTTCTCAGGTAATAGTTTCCAGCCTTAGTTTTTCCTTAGTATTTTCGTAGTCTAAGTGTGCAAATAGGTTCGGATCCCATTTTCGACTAAAGGAACATGGGAAAATCCTTTTCTATTGATCTAAACAACAGGTTTAGAGGTCCAAAACTCTTCCGAAATTTCTGTAGGAGCTGAACCCTTCCCGGAACCAAATCCGACCGCTTTAACCGAACCCTAAGGTGAGTCTTGGTTAGGGATGTGTATTGATTGTGCGATTAGCGCCTGAAAAAAAAGAGTTTTGTGTGTTGCATGTTAATTGATTGTATGATGTTATGTGATATTCGTTGATTTTCGTGATGCATGCAGGCTGTGAATGATATTGGGTTATATCGTCCGGGCTTCGGCTCGGAGGGTATAACATTTTAGTATATGTGATGAATTTGATGCATGTTAATAGCATTGTATTGTCTGAACCTTGTTTGGCTATATGACTTGTTTGTCTTGGGTTCACATGGTGAACTCGGATTTGTTTGCGAACGGGTTGCTTGGTGAGGAACCCGTAGTGTGAGTCCGGCACTCGGGTGAAGTGTCAGAAGAGTCATTGGTATCCACCTAGAGGCCATAACTTGTCGGGGCCATACCAAAGTTAGTTCCGGCAAGTTATGTTGAGCACGGTGATATGATTAGTGACCCTCGATCGGTGCGGGCAGGCTGCATGATGATGCGGCAAGTTTCTGGACTATTGGCTTTTTAGACTGTGTGTCTAGAGTCAAGAGGTGCAAGAAGTGATTTGGATTGAGAGATGGAATTACCAATGGCAAGAGGCAAGCCTCGATGATCCACCGGGATCAACCTCCCATGTAGGGTGGATGTGTATTGCATTGTGTGATAATTGTTGAATGTTTGTGTGTTGCATTGCATGTTGTTTGTTTGAATTGATTTATGCATGATGATGTTTGTTGCATGTGGGAATGGGGGGGGGGGGGAAAAAAGAAACCGAACTCATTGAGCAAAATAGTTTTTCATTAGACTCTTCGTTTTGCAGATAACCCTAGTGGAGTAAGCGGGACTTGAAGAAGCAACAGCTGCTGGTGTAGATTCGTTGCCTTTTGTAAAGAAAAAGTACGTTTGTAATAAATAGTTTTGCTTGCAATATCGACCGAGCTATATATGTTTGTATGGTTTGAACTTAATGATGTATATAAAGTACGTTTTATAAAGAAATTTCGAGTTTCATATGATACTAGTTCTTGTCTGGGACGAACCAACTAATGGATTCAGACGAGGGTTGCAAAGCCTTAGTTTGGGTCCGTTAGGATACATGTTTTCAAACATTTGATCTTGGGATTTCGGATTTGTTCTGGGAACCTCGGGTCGAGTGTTTGGGAACATAGTTGTAGCATCTCCGGTCGGGACGTTTCGTTAAGGTTAACTGGTTTGTCGTACATGTTCTTGTTTGATTATTGCATGGAAGATTAGTTGACTTTGACCTAATCACGATCGGGGGTGTTACAAGCCCACTCAGCTGCTTCAATCACATTTGCACCACTAGCGAAGAACTTTGTTCCCAGTCTCTGCATATGATCCATCGCCTTAAGGTAGGATGGTATCCTCGGCTTTGGAGCATCCTCCACATCCACCACAACGGTCTCATTTGCAATAAGCACTACCACAGGTGGCGGTGCCATAGGCGCGGGTGCAATAGCCAGCAGCCTTTCCAACACTTGAGCAAGCATCATCAGCACAACTTGTAGACCCATAGGGTTACTGTTAGCTGCATCCCCCACTGCAACCCTCACATTTTTCGCAGCAGCATCTGCAGCAAAATCAAATTCAGTCTGATTCATTGCTGGATCAATTCCTATTCCAATCCCAGTCTCAGTACCAACACCAGTCTACTCAACACAGGTCTCGAGTTGACCACCTACTGCTCTGGCCGGATCAACTCTAGAAGTCCCTTCACTTCCATTGGGAGCAGTTTGCTTTCTTCTTCCACTTTTAGCCATCTGCACGGTTCAACACACAGAATGCAGTCTTACCACGATACCTTGACTTGGAAGGATGGACTTCTACCCCATTAACCCACTATGCTAAAGACTCTATCCTAGAATCGACCATGCTCTGATACCAACTTGTGAGACCCTTGCTCATTTTCCTTAAAAATTTGCGTTTTTAGTTCGATTTTTAGACAAGTCTTTTCGTTTTAAGTTAAGCCATTCATCACAGAAACACAACTTAACTAAAATTCGTAGCATAAACAATGAGGTTTCGGATTACAAAGTCAGTTTGCTAATAAGCTATTAAAATGTAAATCTGACCAACTACCCATTGAAAATACTAAGTAAAATCCATCCAGCCTTCACTACCAGCTATGGTCCGCGTGTTGCTCAACAGAGCCATATTGGCCAGAATCAGAACCTGCATTCACACAGAATGCATCAGCAAAGAATTATTGAGTTGGATTAGTCATCTCGTCCCACTAGACATGCATAGAATCAACCAGTTTAATCAATTCATTTATCCAGTTAATTCACTTTACGAATTTACACTTAGTTCCAGTTTTAATCATGTAAATTCGGTCATCAGCCTTAGCAGATTATAATGAATTCGGCCAACGACCCTTATTAGCATATGACTCGGTGATCGACCATAAGAACAGTGAATACTCGGTCATCGGCCATCAATCAAGCATTCATGGCCATTCGGCCTTCACAGAAACTTATGTAAGGCTATAGTCACGAACTCACCTTTACTTTAGAGTTAAATAATCGATTCAGATGTACAGTCTCGACAGTCTGCTCTGTAGTTAGTCGCCTTCACCAGTTAGTCGGCCCAGTCAGAACGTTTCTCTCCAAGCCAATCGCCTTAAAATCACCCTCTGTTTCTTTCTGAGTTCTTTTACATGTGAAATGCGAGAGAAAACTGTCTATTTTTATTTACGGCATGAAATTCAGCATTTTAGCCCACGAGAAACTGTCCATAACCGTCCAGGCGCGTCCAACTTTGGGAATAACCGTTCTCACTCAAAATACTTAGGCAAATTCACATTTCTGCATGAAAACTGCCAAGTAACCGTTCCTGCCAAAACTTTGGGCGAAAAATGGCTAAGTCCCAGCTAGCTTCCTGGTTTGGATCCGACAGGAATAACTACCTTGTCTGATCCAGAAAGTCCCTGTCCGAATCCAACCATCCCTGTCTGATCCGACCAGTCCAATTGCTAAATTTGTACTAGCTAGCTCAGTTCAACTCAATTGTCCAGTTCAGCCAGCTCAGTTCAACGGTCCAGCTTAATCTTTCCTTAGACATACTTTGGCTCGGCTGGACCAGTTCATCTAGCTCAGTTTAGTCCGATCAGATCAGTTCCCTTATACTTGATTTTTCTTGACCATATCCCACACTTGACCAAGCCATCCGATCATCTCCATGATCTTGGCTAAGTCTTCATCCAGATTCCCCTTGACTGATTCAGTCCGATCAGAACGATCCTCGATTCGATCCAATCTTTCCCCTTGATCTCAAATCGGACAAGTGACTCATGGTCCATCCATGATCGAGTGAGTATGCTTAGCCATGGTCCATCCACGACCAAGTCCAGGGCTCCATCCAGTCCAACTACACCCCTTTATATAACATAACAACCATTTTATGGTCTGCCACTAGTATACATAAAAGGTGTATGAGGAGTCACTAAACCACTCTTGGTCCAATTTTCCCAATACTTCGCCGAATTTTCCTGTCTTTCTTTCCAGTTTATGCATATTTCATGGACTGATCCTTAGTCTTATTCTGAGTTTTCGAACACGGGTGTTACACAAAGGCCCTTGAGCAACAAAGGTCGAAGAAGAGGAGGTCATCTTAGAGAGATGACGCTGAGCAGCGGAGGTCGAAGGAAAAAAGGGCTGAGGAGAGAAGGTCATCTCAGAAGGATGATGAAATGTGGATCTCCGACCTCCAAAACCTAAGGACAAGGATCCCTCTAGGGACCTAGGCCATCGAACCTTGGTGGAGCTAGGGAAATATGGCTTTCAATTTGGTTTTGCTGGAACCGTTCCCATAGCTCACGACGTTCCAGCAAACGAGACACTCTACTGGTACTTTTGGCTGTCAGGGGACAAGCCTATCCCTGTAAAGCTTCTTGGCAGCTCCCCCACCTATCAGGAAATATGTCGCCGCAACACTGAGGTACCATTGCTATCATTTTACTTTCACTCTCTAGAGCTTATCTCTAACTTAACCTCTTCCTTTGCCTCTAGCAAATATGTCTCATCAACCGCTTGAGGCTCGAGTATGAAGAGCAGCTAGACAAGGTGAAGAAGGTGGCCTTCAAGGACTACCACAATCTGAAGATCGAGAAGAGGAAGACCTTTGGCGCCATAAAGCATCTTGTGGAGGCTTAGTTCGCCAATAAGAGCTTTCTGAAGAAGGTTAACGAGCTTTACGCGAGCGACTCAACCATGCATTTCACATTTTCCTCCGTCAAGAAGGAACTAAAAAACGCAAAGGATACGACCTCATAGCGCGAGGTCTAGCTGCAAAAATCGCTGGAGGCTTATCAGGAGGAGGCCAAGAAGAGGGAATCCGAGCTGTCGGAGAAGCTGGAGAAAGCCCTGATGGCGACGAATGACTTAGGGTGGAACCTAGAGTCAGCTTGGAGCGCGCATGCTGAAGAGGTTGAGAGGCTCAACCTCCAGAATTGGCTGGGAAGTTCGTATCCAAGGGAGCTTGGAAGGAAGCTGCGACCAAATACAATCCCAAATTTAAGAAGGTAGAGAAGGATGTCAAAGACCTGGAACTCGTCCAAGAGAACGCTCTCATCCAATCCCTGACCCACATTCACGCTGAGCTGTTGAAGGACTTAACAGAGAGAGGTATCTTCGGTCTGGAGGTTGACAAGAAGAAATGGGAGAAGGCCTTCTAGGACTTCCGAGCTGAGCTCGAAACCATGGAAATTGTCAAGCTTGACCTTGAGCAGGACCACTGTGTGTCTCCTCCCTCTGACACCTCCAGTGGCTCTGCGTTGATTGCTCTTGCGGCTTCTACCTTCACGAACCCGCTTGAAGTCACATCTCGGGAAGTGGTTGCTTGGAGCAAGATCCCGCGGACACCCAAGTCTGAATCGGGTTTAGGTGGGGGTGAAAACCACCTCCAACAAATAGTGACAAAATATTGTCCCGCCCTTTGTCTCGCAAGGAGCGCTCGTTCCATTTTTAACCAAAATAATAAAATCTCCAAAACATGGATAGAAATTGAAAATAAGTTTTTTAGGATGGTGACGAGCAAAGCTATAACATGAAAATTAGCCTACGTAAATAACAATAATGTTTGTACGATAATATAACCATTACCTTTCTTGATCTCTAACTATATTATTACCGAAGATAAAATCATTAAATTAGGCTATTATTTTACATCTTTTTGATGTGTTATTTTTAAAACGATGAAGTTGAACGTCGTAACATGTTATAAATTTTTTTCCTATTATATTACAAATTAGAATCACTATATCTAACTTATAACATATAATTGATCAACAACGAATGATAATAATGCTCTGATATTGTTAAGTCGCCACGTAGAAAGTTTAGATAGAAATCTCAATTATAGAAATAGTATCCAACTCTAATTGGTAAAAGTTTTTTTTTTTGAATGGGTACAATAATAAATGCATACGAGTTGTGGAAGCCCCTTGGTCTACTGGTCAAGAGTGTAAAGGCTTCTACACCAGATATGGAGATCGAATCCCAGAGAATGCAATTTATTGTAAATTTCAGGTGCAAGCTTTAGAAGACTTCAAAGTGTTGCATGTAGAGCCATTTGTTGTGGTTTTATGTGTTGCGGAGAGAGCTTGTCTATCATAGATGTCGTACATGCATAACCGTTCATTGTGGATCCATGTTTTATGAGGAGAACTGCATCGTGAAGTCATTGATGAAACTGTTCATCTTAATTATATAGGTTGCAAAGTTCAATTACTTATCATTTGTAATAAAGTTAAAATTAGAATATAAATGATGTTGTAACTTTGAGTTCGATCAGCAAAACGAACTCTATAACTCAGTGATGCGAACCGGCGAAGATACCACTATTTGATGAAATAACTAAATTTTGATAAATTCAGATGTGATTGTAAGATTATATTTTTTCCTCTTCTTGTATTTCGGTTTAAAATGACATAATGTAGCATGGAGAGCTAGACGATTTTGTAAGATATTAGGTATATCAATTATGTATATTTCAATTTAATTTTCTAGATCATTTATATTAAATGATATATATTGGCAAAATAGCAGTTATTAGGCGATCGGGTTTGGTTCTTTGGTAGCCAGAGATATGTGTGTTTGTAGTCTCCGACTTTTGTCTTTGTCGGTTTGGTTTTGATGGACACGTGTCAACTCCTAGTACCACTCGACGTTGTCCCGCATTTTATTCACCAATGGTCCAAGATCACCTGGACCCCACACTATTTAAAACCTTCCTATCTTGGCCGTTGGTTTGGTTTTGATCGGAAGGCTGAGATTCGATCCGACACACGCGCGTGGAATTTTTGAAGTTGCGTGTTAGGAGAGGGAAGTGGCGCGTGACGTAACGCCTACGCAGTTTCAAAGATGACAAAAACACATAATGAATCACTGTGACATCACAAAGTGGAGAGTGCCATGAGAAAAAAAACTCAAAATGTTGGTTTATCTCACGCGCTTATATATCACGACGCACCCAAAAAAAAAAAATTGATATGCATTAATTATAATGATGGAGATAAGTTTTTTTTTAAAAGACTAAAATGACTTTTCACAAAAGTGTGCCTAACATCATAATACGTGTGTATACTAAAAACATGCAAAATTAGAACAAAGCCCATGACCCGACCAAAGAGCCAGTAGACTATTATAACATTACAGGAACAATCCAAATTTGCTGTCATCAGCTGACCAATGAAAATTTGACACCTCAAGGTTACAAGAACCATTCTGATGATCATATAATGTTTGTGAAAACCCCAATCATAGAGATGGAGGAAGCTTTGAGGGTGTACGAGCAAGTGGCTTCTTCTCTAGATTTATTAGTTATAGCATTAAAGATTAAAATATATTGGTAGGTCTATCCGCGAACCATAAAATTATTTTATTATTATTAATAAATATAAACCCAACAAGAGATGTTAGATATTTTAGCTCTTGTGATCTTCCATTTGTTTTTTGTGGGTATATATCTATATAGTAAGTTCATTAGATTGTGTATTTATGATTCTTATAAAACGTAAAACGGGTAATTCATTTACTAATATTTGAAAAATATATAGAAGACACTACTATGTTACTATGCAGCTTATATGTTATCACAAAGTGTTAGGAGAACGAGAGGTTATTATTTCGGCGGCTATACATATAGATGGAAATGAGATATGATAACATTTGTATAGGTGTGCGGTCAAAGGGTAGGTAAAGCCTGACTTTTGATTATTGATTTCCAATTTAACGCTCTATATCCAATCGTTTGGGGGTAATGTAAAAAACTTAAAAGAAAAAGAACTTGCACTAGCTAGGTTATTCACTAATTGAAAGTGACTGTCAATAATGATTTGTATCAGTGAAGAAAAAACAAACTTGAGCGCTCCCATATCTAACTCTACTGTGAAAAGCCATATATAATAGAAAAATATTATTCTATAGAGTACAAGTTACTGATTCTATATATATAAGCTTGCATAGATATACTATTACATCACTTGTTGTTGTCAAATTAAATTTAACAAAGAAACATAACGTAGGGAAAAGGTTGTAGAGTACCACTTTATCATGCATTCAAGTCTCTAACGAAGAAAATGATGTTTTAACCATTTCGTTTTTGTTCCATATCAAATTATGTTTTCAATTCTCAATACAATTTTTATTACATTTTTATGTTTCTCCATTATTTATTTTTATTTTTATTTTTTGTCTTCGTAACCACCAACATTAGTTAGACCGGCGGAAAAAGGTTTGCGTCAAGGCTAAACCAGACCGGTCCTACATGACTAACGTGGGAGAAAAGAGAACCTCGTGCTCGAGCTCCTTTAGCAAGAGCATCGACACGGACATTGGATAATTTAGGAATAAGGATCAAACTAAAATCTGAAAAATTGCCCCATAGAGAGCTGAAGTAGTCCAAATCCGCAGTAAAGGCCAGCCACTCCAAAGGATTCTCTGTCATTGCAATAAGTGTCGAGCAGTCTTTCTCTATCTTGATTGAAGAGTAGTGTCTCTCAAGCAGACACGGCATAGCCCAAAGAAGACTGTCAAACTCGGCATGGAGCGACGATAGACTCTGTCTACACCCTCGCAAACCCAAAAGGTACCTCCCTCCTGAATCCCTTAAGCACCATCCTAATCCGCTTATCGGTCCGCTTTCCTGCCATGAGGCGTCGAATTGACATATGAGTGTTCGAGATGATGTTGATGGTCTCACCAAAGATGTCTCTCCCATACTATCTTCCTCTTCGTCCTCTTCATCTTTCTGATTTGCTGTTCTCCAACTTTCTGCTTTTAGAGTCGCTATCTGGAGAGTATCCATGGCCATAATATTCTTTCCATTAAAAACTTTATCATTCCTTGCTTTCCAAATATACCAAATGATCCAAGGGAAAATATCCCGTTCTGATTCTGATAAACCCAAATCCTTGGTTCTCCAAAGGAGGAAGTCAATATTTCAATATAAGGAGGTACACGGGAAGGAACACGGAAGTGTGGGCAACCTCGAGAGTGCCCATACTTGGAGAGCTGGTGGGCATTCGAAGAGCATGTGGTTTATTGTTTCCTCAGGCGCACCACATCTTGGACAACTCTGGTTCGTACCCAAGTGACGATATGTAAGATTCTGACAAGTGGCTACACATCCCGATAACACTTGCCACATAAAATGCTTCAACTTCTTCGATGTCTTCACTTTCTAAACTTGGCTCTTTAACACAGTGATGCTCGGCTCGAGGAATTGTGCTTGTTTTGTTGTCGACTTTATCTTGCTCAATAATTCATATCTTGATTTAACCGTATAAGCACCTGATTTTGTATAACTCCAAGCATATCCATCCTGCGTGAAGAGTCAACTCGGTCTCATCCCAAGGATTAGAGGAATATCCCCATGGTGGATAATTTCTCTGAGTCTTGTTTCATTCCATTTACTCGAATCTCAACGTATTAGATCATTCACTAATAGGGAGGGGTCTCGATCCTGGGATCAGATTAGAGGTCTCGCCGGACGAGCCGGGACAGCTGGGATCCATGGTTCGTACCAAACGCTGGTATTGCATCCCCAACCGATAGTCTTTCTAAGACCTTGAAAAAGGAACGGTCTGGCGGCTAGGATACTCCTCCATCCAAAGGAGGGGGACCGGGATTCAAAAACCTCCAAGGGAGATGAATGTCTAAAATACCGAGCTCTAAGTACTCGAGCCAATAAGGAGGATGGATAGTGGAGGAGGCACCACAGCTGTTTCGCTAAAAGAGCTAGGTTGAAATCATGTAGATCTCTAAACCCCAAGCCACCCAACTCATAGGGAGTACATATCTTATCCCAAGCGATGCAGTGTAGGCCGGTGCTATTATTTTTAGAGCTCCACCAGAAATTGGAAATAGCGCTGTTGAGCTTCGCGATGATATATTGTGGGAGAAGGAAGCACGACATCGTATATGTCGGAAGAGCTTGCGCCACAGATTTGATTAACACCTCTTTTCCCCCTTTGGAAAGAAATTTTGAGGTCCAAGTATTAACTTTGTTGCTCAGTCTCTCTTCAATATAAGCGAAGACTTTCTTCTTTGAGTTGCAAATCTATTCGGGGAGTCCCAAGTACATCCCCATACCCCCTTCCTTACTAATACCAATCAACTCTTTAATTTGTCTCTTTGTTTGTACGTCGACCTTTTTTCCAAAGACAACAGAGGACTTTGTCCGGTTTAATTGTTGGCCTGACGCCATCCCATAAATATCAATCAACTTAAAAATCCCTGCACTTTGCAGGAGGTCGACTTTACAAAAGAAAAGACTATCATCCGCAAAGAGAAGGTTTGAAACTGGAGGGCTCCCTCGGGCAATACGAAGCCCCGATATGCGACTTTTCCTCTCTGCCCCGTTGAGGAGGGATATAAGGGCTTCTGTGAGGATTATGAACAAGAACGGGGACAGAGGATGACCCTGTCTCAAGCCACGTGAAGGTTTTATACGTCCTTTCGCCTCTCCATTGATTAACACTTGATAGGATACCAAAGATATACAATACATCATCCACCTCACCCATCTTGGGTGAAAACCTAGTTTTAGCATCAGAGCCTCTAAGAAGCTCCACTCCACACGATCATAACCTTTGCTCATGTCTGTCTTAATTGCCATGAATTTGGAATTACACATCGAGCTCGTGCGTAGGGCATGGAAGTTCTCTTGGGCTAGTAGGATATTGTCCGTGATTAGACGTCCAACCATGATGGCCGATTGGGTCTCCGAGACTAGTTTCGGGAGTGATCTCTTTAGTCTTTTGCAAAGGATCTTTGAGATGATCTTGTAGCTCACATTACACAGGCTAATTGGCCGGAATTCTGTCATCGCTCGAGGTCTCTCAGACTTCGGGATCAGACAAATGTTAGTTTGATTAAGCCTTGGGTCGAAATTTTCGGAGGTGAAAAATTCCTTAACCATTTTAACAATGTCTTGGCCCATAACTGGCTATAATCTTTGGTAGAGGCTGCTCGTCATCCAATCGGGACCTGGGGCCTTGTCTGGATTGATGTCAAAAACTACTGCTTTTATCTCCTCGATAGTCGGTTCTCGGATCAACATCTGATTTGTAGTGTCTGGGACTTTCGCGGTAATAAACTAGAGTACTTCATCAAAATTACTTGGATATGAAGTGGTGAAAATATTCTCGAAATATTGTGTAGCTATTTTCTCGATTCCCTTAGGATTCTCCACCAAAACCCTGTTTGAGTCCTTCAGCCCAAGGATACGATTCCTCGCTCTTCGTTGTTTCGTGGTGGCAAAGAAGAAGGCCATAGACCTGTCTCCCTCCTTATGCCATTGTGCTTTACTCTTCTGTTGCCACAACATGTCTTCCTCTCAGAAGGCCGCTAACAACCTGCGTCTCAGAGCTTCCACCTCTTCTGTTGTTGTATTGTTATCGGCTTGTGCTTCATCAATTTTTGCCTTAAGCTCGTCAATACGAACTGCCGCGCTAGTTTTGTTTGTTTTCTTCTATGAGGAAATATGACTTCTACAATAACTTTACTATAGAAATCACGATTCCTAGATGGGTCAAAAGAGCCCCATCCTTGCTTTACCGGTTCTTTAAACCCAGGTTTGTCCATCCATCTTTTGTCGAATTTAAAGTTTTTCCTCGTGGTTTGTGAATTAGATTGAATTCGAGCAAGGATTGGTCTATGGTCTGAACCCCAAAATTTCAAGTACTCCACATTAGTGTGGGAAAAGAGGTCGTGCCATATTTCATTTCCAACCGCCCTGTCCAACCGGAATTTAACCTTACCATTACTTCGTTTCCCCACCCAGGAGAGAAAACTACCCCTAAGGGAAAATTCGATCATGCCACAATGGTCGAGCATAGTTCGGAAGGGGATAAAGGAGGATTCAGGTCTCCGTTTCCCATCACGCTTCTCATGATTACCTAGGATTTCGTTGAAATCTCCTATCATGAGCCAAGCATTATTACGAGTAAGGCTGAAACGCGTTAGACACTCCCATACTTCTCCTCAGTACTTTACTACCGAATCTCCATATACGAAAGTCATATAACTCTTATGTCCTTCAATTTTTGTCTCCACATCGATCATGCGGTTGTCTGCGTAAATGATAGTAACCGAAGGTTCATTCATATAGAAAAGGGCTAAGCCCCCGCTTCGACCTCTCGGTTCCACGGTACATACATGATCATATCCAAAATGAACTTGCATATTTTTCAGGAAAAACCGATTGTTCTTAGTCTCCGATAAAAATAAAAAACTAAGTGAAAAACAACGATGGAGCTCTTCCAAGTGCTCTTTTATCAAGTCGGCTCCCGCCCCTTGACAATTCCACGCTACAATATTCATTTTCATTTCTTCTCCGGTTTTGAGGCCGCAGCTGAACCGGAGGCTGATTTGTTAATTTCCTTAGATGCTGTTTCGTCTTGCTCCTTCTCACGAGAGACTTTACCAAGTTGAGATGGGTCGGCAGGGCCCTTTTCCTGCGCTGATCCAAGAGAAATTGTTTGCTGGTCCAGATAGAGACATGCCACCACTTGGGCCACTGAAGCCTGATGAATTCCCTTTTGGGCCCAAATGTTTGACGTTAGATCCAACAATTGCTCCGCCTTTGTTCTTCATCTTTGGCGATGATTTTGGTGGAAGAGCATTGATCTTTTTCATGGATACTCCAGCAAGTGGGATCTTCTTCCTCTGCCGTGGCGAAAATCGGAGATGGGGACCTCGTGGAGGGAGATCGCCAAGAATTATCCCGGTTATTGCCGCCAGATTTTGCGGGGCCTCGATGTGGTCAGCTCCTGTAAGCTCCTCCTCCATCGGTGTCACGATGTTATCGAGCTCTGTCTCCTCTAGATGGTCCTCATCCAACAAGTCATCTTCATCTTCCTAGCCTTCCTCCAAAATCGCATCGATTTGGGGATCTCCTTCTTCAAAGCCATCATTAACACCATCAAACTCATCGATCGATAAATCCTCCTCCATTGGATCTATTGGATCATTGAGATTCTCTTGATTGAAATCACCATTCTCCTCAGGGTGAGGGAAATCTTCAGTCATGTTCTCTTGGTCCCCTCCGACATTCATTCGGTTCGATGAGATAGCGTTTCGATTCTCTGTGGTAAGTCTCTGCTCATCTTCTTCTTCTTCCTCCAAAGTCATTTCATACCAGCTCTTTTTTGTTGAATTAGGTTGAGCTGAAGTTGGAATTGAACCAGTCTTTTCTTGTAGGATACTCAGAGATTTGGTAGTTTGGCCTCCAAAGTCAAGGGTCTTCTTTGCCGAGGAGCGGTTCTCTGAAACCTCAACATCCCCAATCGTGTTCTTTGCTTTGGCATCAACACCGCGTCGTAGGTTGAGACGATAAGGCCGGGCTCGATTCAGAGGTGGTGAGACATACCGATTCCCATCCGCAGCAGAAGGTTGTTGACCACAGAAAAGGTTGTCTGAGATGGTTCTTTGGGAATCGGAGGATTCCTTATGTTCCGGAGCAATGCGCAGAGGTTGGCTTCTTCTTTCCCCATCATTCACTCCTTGGTTTGTCTCCCGAGTGCTTTCACCTGCTGGTCTTCTATGGCTAGTGGAAGCCTCGTCATCATGTCTTCCCTGTGGAGGACCTGGGAGCTCCCGGTAACGAGGTTGTTCAGTTCTTCTCTGCTGCTTAGAGTGGTGTACATCCAGGCGCCTCCAAAAACTTTCCCTTGTCGGGAGCTCACGTTCTGAGTATCTATGGCTTTTTCCCCTTCAGATTTCATCCCGATTTGGAGAATAACGTTTGTCCCTCCTCATATCAGTCCTGTCAATCTGGTAAGAGCCCCTCTCTCTCCTAGTTTCGTTTGAAGGGTGAGAACGATTCTCTGCTCCATCTTGGTTTTGAGTGGGTTGATGTAAGGGCCTTTGATGCGTCTCTCTTTCATCTATAAAGGCTTCTCTTGCTGCCTCTCGCTCAGCCTTATGATCTGTCTGTTGTTTCTCTGATAGTAGAGGGCATGACCTTTCTTCATGTGAGATTCTTTTACAATTAAAGCACCAACGGTACAACCTTTCATACAATAAAGAGATCGGTACAACTTCACCACTTGGAAGCCTGACTTTCGTTCAAATTGTAGAGGCATATCACCATTAAGAGATACCTGCATTCGAGAGGTTCTTGCGTCAATGCTCCCCACTGTTCCTAGAAACTCTCTGATGGTACGAAAGATTTCGGCCTTCCAAAAGTGAGTGGGAATGCCTCCTACTCTGACCCAGAAAGTCATGGTGTTTGGGAAGTCATTGTCGTTATGGGGAGCCCACCGTTCTAGAGAGAAACTCCAGTTGTTAAAGTGGCATGGTCTCTTCCCCAACACCTTTAGAAGATCGGCTTCTGAGTCGAAGTCGAACTGAAAACGGGAGTTGCCAAGATCTATACCTCTCACTCTACCCTCTACATCCTAGATCTGGGATCTTGGCATGAAGGCGAGCAACGCCTCTGTGCTTCTACCTTCCCGATGGAACATTCTCCCCACCAGACTCAAGCTAAACTGGGCTATAAGGTCAGCATTATCCACTTGAGGTAACTCGATAATTTCTTCCTCTAGATGAGGAGAGTTTTGTTGTTGATGAGCCATTGTTGTTTCTTTTTTGATAGGAGATGTTTCTGCTCTCCTAGACGAAGTATGAAGGAGTTACATTGGCTACTGGTTTGCTACAGAGCTAGAGATGACTGAGAGGGCAGTAGATGGCTTAGAGAAACATCCCAGAGAGGGAGAAAAGGCCACAGACTCAAGCTTTGAGCAGGAAGTAAGCTAGAGACAAATTGTCCATATCTAGAGGTTTCTGCATTTGATTTGCTTTTGTGGGTTCAAGAGAGTATGGAAGAGGTCTTTAGGATGTAGGGGGCATCGCCGGTGGTCGGAAAAACCTCTGAGAGTCACCGGAGCTGGGTCATCTTCCCGTTTTTACCCAGATGGGTAAAAAAAAGTGGTTGGAAAAGAAGAGACATAATGGTCCAAAGGGGGTCTGTTTCTAGTTTAGGAAAACACCATTGGATAATAACCACTCTTGAGTTTTGTGCCTGAGAGCGTTTTTTTCGCACCTGGTCTACACAAGTTTGATTGCGTCTGTGACTAAAGAAAAAAAAGGAGAGATTTTTTTTTTTTGGCTAAGAGAGAGAGACGTTTCTCGATTACTTATATTCTGTAAATTATTTTATCATGGATTGAATTGCTATTAATGTATATATAAGTTCTAATGTTTTATCTTAAAATAAACCAAATTTTAAATTAGTTTTTAATATATGTGTAAAATCCTTAATTTTTTTAATTGAAACAGAGACTCCCATATGGTAAATATGGTAAACCAAACATTAATAAAAGTATGAACACTTTTTAATATACTCCTTATAGATTTCCCTATTTTAATTCTGCATGCATTTATAAGATCATACTAGTATATTCTAATTCTAGATCTGTGTTTTTAGTCACAGTATATATAGAGTTTATGATACATACATATAACTTTATTAAAAATAAGTTTACGAACTTTCATAAGTTTATAGTTTTATTAACATTAAACCAAAATTTGTTTGATAGTTTTATGAGTACCAGTTATTAGGGGTGGGCAAATTAACCGGAACCGAAGAACCAGAGGGAACCGAACCGAATTTTCGGTTATAGTTTCGGTTCCGGTTCCAGAGAAATAACCGAATGGATCCTAAACTTGGGAACCGACGGAACTAGAACAGAATCCAAACCGAAATTGGAACTTAACCAAATTATAAAAAGAACCTAACGGATCCAAATTTCGGGAACCGAATAGAACCGGAACCGAAAATTCCGGTTAGGAACCGAATTTTAACACCACAAAATCAAAAATATGGTTCGGTTCGAGTTTCGGTTACGAGAAAAAGAACTGAATGGATCCTAAACTGCAGAACCGAAAGAAGCGAAACCGAAACCAAACCGAACCAAAAATTTTGGATTCGGAACCAAAACCAAACCGAATTACAAAAAGAACCGAATGGATCTTAAATCTCAGAACCGAAAGAATCGAAATTGAACGGTTCTTAACTAGAATCGAACCGAATATCCAAATATCCAGACCTACCTGTTATTATAAAAAAGCTTATAGATTTATTTCCCACATTTAGTAACATTATGAATTTCAAAATAAATATTGGCCTTGTTCTTTTAGCTACGGTTACGGTAGCAGTAGCGACGAAACAAATTAACTGCGGTGAAACATTATGAAAAAAAATATTCTAAATTTAACAAAAATTATGATTTAACATAGGTCAAGAAAACCGGAATTTCTAGTTTTGGTGGTAAAGGATTCACAGCTGTGAGTTTGCGCCATCTGGATTCGAATCTCGATCACTGGTGATTTCACATGCGGTCACCAGCGCCCCGAAAACGACGGTGAAGGAGATGTCCATGTGTCTTCGTATCCCAAAAAGGACCGAGACCTTCGAATCCCTACCGGTTATTTTAGATCCACTTTAGAAAGAGCCCGAATATCCGAATTATAAAAAAAACATAGGTCAAGAATTTAACATTGGTCGAGAGTCATTGTGATTTTAACAAAAAAAAAAAACATTATGAATTTCAAGAAGCAGAAATACGGGTGAAAGACAAGGCTAACATTTGCCCTTTAATATAGGTCAAGAATAAAAAAAAGGCTACACCACATTAGCTGCCTAACCCTAGTTTACAGACGTGAATTTAATGCTTTTAGTAGTTAAATAATTATTAAGTTATTCTTGCAATAATGTGAGAGCATCTCCATCCTGGGATCTTTAACCCAAAAATCCTTAACTATTCACGGATCTCACCCGTGAATAGTTAAGGATTTTTGGAGAGAGAAATCCTTAAATATCTTAGTTAAGGATTGATCCTTAACTATTCACGGACACGTGGCGGTCCGTAATTGGCCGAAAATTTTGTTTTGTTTTTTTTTTAATAATAAAATGGTGGGACCCATGAATAGTTAAGGATTTTTTGAGAGATTCATGGATGGAGATGCCCTGATATACTATTCAAATCCTTAAACTATTCAAATCCTACTATTTTATATTATTGATTTATTCGTAGTTGGATATGAAAAATAAATAACTTTGTTAAAGTGTTTGCTCAATGATTTCTTTTCAAAACGGGCAATAACTAAATACTAGAGAAATTATAGAGTAACCATGGAGAGGAATTAAATCTCATATCTTTTTTAAAAAAAGTTAATTTACTCTTTTTACCCTCACTTTTTTAACAAAGTGGAGGTTTTTTTTGATAAAATCTCCGCAATTTTAATATTATTATTCTTTTTTTTTCATTTAAAAAAATTTAATTAATTGTGGACACATGATTATTCACTTAATTGACCCTAAATATTATGTGTTGTTCCACGTTATATGTGAGATATAATCATATAAGTTTTTATTGATATTAGAATTTGTTCCATGTTACATGCAAAACTAAATATTATTTTTTTTTGTATAAATTAAGATTGATCATTTCATGTTTTGCGATTAGTTTACTTAATGTAGTGGCTAAACAATCTCAAAATTTGGTTTTGTCACACTCGGGAAGGCACCGTTCTTGTAGAGAGATGTTTACCGACCTTTGTTCTAGTCACTAATTTAATGTTTTGTTGTAGTTACCTTTTACCATTTTTTTATCAAAATATATTATCCTTTTGATCTATGATTTGATTATGATAACAAAATTCTGAAATATATATCTGTATTTCTTTCTAGACATATATACGTTCGTGTATATCTGCATGTATCTATAGACGTACCAATGCAAAAGAAATATTCACTTGTTACTAGCTATCATAATTAATCATTGTCATGTCAATCTCTTATTATGTTTCATTTTATCGAGCACAACTTAAAAATATTACTTAAATTCATAAAGCTATGAAATTTGAAAAATGAACCTTTTCAAATCATTTGAAGTGAGGAAACCCAATAAAGAATATACAATGAGCAGAAGACAACTTATATTTTTAATCAAAGAAAAAGACAACTTATATGATATTCCTAAAACACTTTAGATAATATATTTCGTAAATAGAAAAAGAAGTATAGTCATGGTGTTTTCCACGGATTACATTACTTAACGCACCCATCCTATGTATTCAGAGTCCCTATATATGTATATGCAAAATGTCAAACTTCAAATTTTTAACTTCACAAAATATAAACATGAAGAACCAACTTTTTAAAAATGTGATCCTGAGTCTAAAAGACGTATTCTGTTTAGACTTAGAATCAGTTCCACTACATTTTAAGTAAAACAAATACAAAAGATAATGATGAATCCATTTAGGAAGTGAGGCTTCGATCCCATGAGGAATATGGGGTTTTACAGAATTTTGTTTTGGAGGAGTAAAGCGGATCTAGGCGTGATCTTGCCATCATGTCACAATAAAATATATTATTAGTTCCAAAGTTATGCAAGGAAAAATGATAATGTTTATTCATATAGAGCATAATACATATAAATTCAAAGCAAGCAAACCATATAATGAAAACATGAATGGGGAATAGTTGGGGTATGGGCCCTTAGCAATAACTTTTTTGAAGAGCAAGTTGTATGCTTTTTTTATATATTCTTGTTCAATTATGAGATTCCAACTTTCACATTACTACAACATAGTGTGGTATCCTACATGTTTCTTTTTCTTTATTTTATTTTCAATTTTTTTATCTATCAATTTTTGAATAATATTCTCATCAAAATGAAGTGCAATGTCTATTAAAGTAACATATCCTCATTCTCTTTCCCCGATCTTTTCAATTGTTGGGATTAAGGTTCATAGAAAACAACATATGTGTTGTATGAGAAAGTGAGTAACGTGTACTAAATAAACTAAAACAGAAATATATATATGTATATGAAAGCTAAAAAAGCCATGTCAAATTGTATTCACATTGATGTAACTTGTGCTTCCGATATTTTTAAACCTTAAACATCTTTAAGTCAGTTCCTGAGAGAAGTTTGCATGTGCGAATCGTAAATTCTAATGAAATGAGCCAAAAAAGAAATTTTACACTTCAAAACCGAATTTGCTCTTTACCTAAGACCTCGTTTATTGTTTCTTTGTTTATACTGATATTGACATGTTAAATGGTCGGATTTCTAGTCGTTTCTTTTAGGTGAAACAAGTATATACATTAAAAAAATGTGTCTAGCAAAAGTGTACACATGTTTTTGTCCAATTCACGAGAAATATACGATGCGGGTATTATCTAACTCACTTTGATGAAAAATATCTAACTAATTTTTTTGATAGACAATTCAACAATAAATTTTGCTGATGTATTGGGCTTTATTGAGCTACTATAGAATTGCTCTTTGTTCGTCTCCACTTTTGTTTGGCGTATATATTTTTTTAAAAGCCAAGGATTTTCTTTCCTTCTAAAACGTTACTAGAAGGGGAAAAAAAATACAAAATTCCATGATAGACGAAAGAAGAAAGATGAATTGGGCTAATGTACTGGGTTTATTTCCAAATTAGTTACAGAAAAGAAAAACTTTGAGTGAAGAACCGTAACGAGTAAAACAAATGTTGTCAACATCCTTATACCTAAAAAAAAAAAGAATGTTGTCAACATCCATTATTACTAATTAGGTGAATGATTTACAGATGATATATGATTAAAACCGTGCATAACAGACTATGAAGTTTAACGATAAAAAGTAGAGTTCCACCCGATAGCAGTCTTTTTTTTTTCTTTTCTATAAAATGCGAACTATATACCATAGACAAAATATTACAATTAGCTCTTCTCCTTATGTTACACCTTGCCAAAAAAGAAGATTAAAAATGTATATTGAAACATTTGTGAAAGTTAATGTTCTTCAATTGCCACTTTAGTCGTGAGCGAACCAAGCTAATAGTATGTTTGAAAAAGTTTTCCCGTGTATCTTGGAAAGGATAATATCTTTGATGCAACAATCCATTTACACAAAAAGTTAGTTTGTAGATTGTGCGTCATCGTTATGTAATCTATTATTTATCTCCTTTAAGATAAAGTAGATTGTTACATGCGTTGTGAACTTCCTTAGAGTTTCTTTAGCCTTTGAAGTGTTTCTTCGGAACCATGATATGAGGGAGTTCCAATCCATGAATGTAGAAGAGCCGAGTCTTAGTCTTTGAGGTATAGAGCCCCAGATTTGTTGTTTGTAGTCACAGTGTAGGAAGAGGTGCTCTCTAGTCTCGACACTTGGTTGGTGTGTTTAAGCTCCAAACTGCCATCCTTGCTCTAACCGGTAATCTGTTTAAGTGAGTAACCCAAAATGTAAATGCATGTTTAGGAATAAATCCTTTGAACAATACCACATGTGCCCAGCTTTGAACTGTTCCTTCTATTTTGAGTTGACTCCATGTATCTTTGATGCTAAAATCTGTAGTAGCAAAAAATCTTGTTTGCCATGAAAAATTTTCTGTTCCTGTTACATTTGAGGGAGTAACTGTGTCCACTAGCAGCTCTCTGATGGCTCTCAGCCCTAAATTTCATTTTCTATTTGAAGGAAGCCTCCACCGATATTGAACACATGCTTTAGAAACTCTACTATTGACAAGACTGCCGGTTAGCCTAGGAACATTATCTCCAACAATCTCAATTAGTGGCTTTGTTCCCTGCCAACTGTCGAACCAATAGCTAGCCGTTTGCCATCTCCAACCTTGCAACGGAAAAATCTCCTTGCTAATGGTCTCAGATTGAGCAGATTTTTCCAGATCCAAGAAGTGTTTACTTCCTCCTTTGTATCAGGCCTCCAAAATCTTCTCCCTTTTAGTCTGTTTACTCTGCTCCACGCTATCGAAAGCGAATATACCTTTGAGAATAGTATCCAGATGAGTTTCAGATTTAAAACCTTGTTCCAAAGAGCAAAATTTCTCATTCCTAGACCCCCTTCTTTGATGCCATTTTTCTTCTTTATGTCTCCTAACCATAACAACTTACTACATAGACTCTCTGTTGTAGCAATATAGATCTTTGACAATGAGAAGACTGAAAACCATAAGTTTACCAAACCGTAAATGACTAATGAGATGAGTTACAATCGTCCAACAAAAGATAGTGCTTTGCTTTGCCAAGTTATTGAATCTTGCATATACTGAATCTATCAAATGAGAATACTTTTGTTTCCTCAGTTTTCTATGCATCAATGGCCAACCAAGGTATCTAAATGAGAAATTTTCTTTTATCAAACCAGCAGTCGATATACTTTCCTCCTCTTGAATTGACATCGATAGTAGTCTTACCTTATAGATTCTATGAAAGACACACATACAAAATAAATAAATGATTATTTCATATTTTAAACGCTAGTCTTTCTTTCCTTCGAAAACAATCATTTTGCGTGCATGTTCCCTTTCTTTGGATAACTTAAACTTGACCATCTGTACTGAATCGAATTAAGATTTATAAAGATCATAATATTATGCCCCATATAGTTCTTTGTTTCCTCCCAAGCCTTTAGATTTGAATAATTCTTCCAACTTGAAAACTAATATTGAAGAAAAAAATAAAACAAATATATTTTAACCTAATATAGACAAAAAATTATAATATCTTCGGGTTATTGAGTTATGGGGTCATCCGGTTGAATTACGTGTCAATTACATGTCATTAGTAATACATTTTATAATAATTATACTTTTACATATAAATATTAAAAGTATAAATACTCATATTTCTAAACTAATAATAAAGAGACTAAGTGTGTTAATTCCAAGTTAAACGAAAATAAAAGTGATGTTTATGAATGTTGCACATTTCTTAGTATTAAATTTGCATTTATTTTGAATCTCTTTTAGCTTGTTGAGGTGTTTCTTTAATGTTCTAGCCTCATTTTAGTTAAGAACATCTATAGATAGTTTTAGGTTGTATATATGCATTTGCATATCTTCTTCTACCATTTTTCATGTACTTTGGAGCTTTGGAGAAACTAAGGAGCCTTTGGAGATTGTTTGGATCAAATAAAGAGGAGAAGACAAAGAAGAATTGAAGAAACAGAAAACGATCGACCGTGGGTCGATCAGCCGCTCGATCAAAAAGTTTCATTTTCAACGAATAATCCCAAACACTCCCATCAACCATGGGTCGATCGAAATGTGTTTTTCAACCCAAAAATAACCGGGTCCGACCCGGGTTTGTCATGGACCAACCCGGATCGAACTGTTTTAGTATAAATTTAATTGTAAGAATCCTAAGTTTGATTTTTCTTTGCCTCTTTTAGTTGAGATCAAACTCTTTGTGAATCTTTGGTAATCTGTTGGAAAATTTTAGTTTTTCTTCTTTTAATGTCTTCTCTTAATCATGGTTATGATTGTTCTATGTTGTTTTGCATGTTTCATGATTACGAGTGAGTAGTTTTTAATGTGGGTTATGTGTTAGGTAGATTTGGAGGATTTAGATACTAATCACTGATGCCTAGGGTAAGATTCTTGTATATTCACTTGTTTAGAGAGTACTTAATGCTAGATTAGACTTGATCACTCAAAATCTAGATCTTTAGGATTTTACGCTTGTAAGGTGTTCGCTGAAATTCCTAAGAGAACTCTAAACATGCTTATCACTCTTAGCATATGAGAATAGTTGATTAAGGTGATTAGTAGACTGTATGACTTGCAATAAATGATTTTATTCCCGCCTCTTGCAATAAATGATTAAAGACTCCTAAATTACTATCGGGAGATCAGATTGATTTAGGGTAATTAAATTGAATAGTTTCATGGGAATAAGCTAATTAGTATTTGCCTTGTCTTTGAATGGTTCTTAACTTATTAACCCTTGCATCTTGATTAGTGTTTAACCTTTCTATTTCAAATGCCAAATCTATGTCATGCATGCTCTTAGTATTTAAATTTTTATCTAGCTTTTTCAATTGCTTTGTTTGTTACTTATTTCTTATTTAATTTATTTATTTGTTCAAGTTTCTTTTGTTTGAATACATACCCCTCTTGAATTGATCTAGCTTAATTAAGAGAATCATAGGGAATTGAATGTGTTAAGTCTTGCTCTTAGTGGATTGATACCTCAATACTACAATTTCTTGCCATATGCTTGTAGTTAAGGCTTGCTAGTTCGAGGATTAACTTAGATTTTCTTATCAAGTTTTTGCGTCTTTGCCGAGAAGCAATATTTTAGCCATGTAGTTTTAGATTCCTTTTTAAGACTAGATCATTTTACCTTATTAATTTAATAATCCTAGCTTGATTCTTTGCTTTGTTTTGAAGGTGTGTGAACCTATGGAGTTGAGGACCTACAAATCTTGTTCCAAGGGTTGAAAACATTCAAAGGTTAGCAAGAGAAAATGCAAGAGCTAGAAGAGAAAGGGAAAGAGTTGAACTTCTGCAAAGATTAGTCATGGAGCACCCACAAGATGATTCCCCTTTGCAACATGAGGCACCCCATGGGCCTTTTGAATAACAACATCAACCAAATCCAAGAAGAATTGGTGCATTCGATGAGTCTAATGCTGGAAGGGGCTGTATGGGTATTCAACCACTGCATTTTTTAGAATCTTGAATGGTCTTTTGAGTGGAAAGTTACGTTCCACTTGACCTTGTTGTTGTTCCTTTGAGGCCGAGTAGGTTTAGAATTGTTGATTCTGGATGTTTGGATTTCGGCATGTGATGTAAGGCTTGAAAGCAGGGCTGAAGGTTCTAGGATAGTATCCTCCTTGGATGTAGCACATGTCTTCTTGTGCATCTTGATCGTTCTCATTTCCAATCTCTTAATTTTCTTCCACTTGCTCCACAACATTTACCGTCCTTTGGTTCATCTTTGTCAATTTATCCATCTTTTCCTTGAGTTCCTTGAACCGTTCAACATCCCAGAATGTTCTATCATACTCATTCTCATAACTTTGGTCACTTTGTGCAAGGTTCTCAACTAGAAGCTCACCCTCTTCCACATCCAAATTCTGAAAACTTCCTCTACTTGTCGTATCATGACAATTTTATATTTCTCCACGAAACCACGATGAAAGATCCCTAAGAGGGCATCCTTTCCTGCTCCATGATGGGGACAAGATTGAGTATAAGATCTCAATCTCTCTCATATATCGTAGAATGACTTGCTTTCTCCTTGTTTGAAGCTCGTTATATCATTCTATAACTTGGTCGTCTTTTGCTTTGGAAAGAATTTCATCATAAATTCCATTTCCACTTGAGCCCATGTAGATACCAATTCCGATAGTACATTCTTCTCCCATCGAGCCGCTCTACTAAGTGTGAAGGCGAATAAGATCATCTTGATGGATTCCTCTGACATTCCATTAATCTTCACGGTTCGGCACAACCCATCAAAGTGATCAAGGTGATCCAATGGGTTCTCCGAGGGGCTTCCATGAAATTGTGAGTTTTGTATCATGTTGATCAAACTATGCTCTATCTCAAATTTATTTTCTTGAACTGCCGGAAAACTCATCTACTCAACCGCGCAAGAAGATGAGACTACGCTACTTTTAAAACAAATATTGGAAGGACAAGGAAGAGGTGCAATTGAGTTGAGCAAAAGAATGCTAGTGGTGAATGCAAAAATTGATGGTGGGTTGGATGACTTGAGAGCTAAATTTGAGAATCTCTCCGCACATGTCAAGACCTGAGACAACCAAATGACTCAAATTGCTAGCTCTTCCAAGAACAATGAGAAGAAAATTCTACAGAGAATACCCCAAACAAATTCCAAGGATTATTGTAATATTATGTTTGAGAGTGTTGCTTTTGAGAGTTAAGACGAATATTGGTAAGGGAAATTTAACCACTCCTTGGATGTAAAGTTGATGAAAAAGGGTTCATATTTTATGACAATAATGTGGGAACAATTGAAAGATTTGATAATGGATCTTATGATGAAATTTTGGTGTTAGATTACCCCAGATCAAAAGGGAACATATGATAGTTAATAAAAGGTCCTGGAACCCATTAAACAGGGAAGTTATTAAGTAGATTGGAGGGGAAACTACAAAGAGGGAGAGAAAGCGTGTTGTTGTTTTAAATGTGGATATTAAAATCTTACTAAGAAACCATCCTCTGTCCATAAAGATTCATTGAACAACAACTTAAAGATTACTTCGAGCTTCAAAAGCATAAGCAAAACTCAATCACTCCCAGTTTAAGAGAACTCGCTAGCAATAACCCTACGCTTAAAGCAAAAATGGAAGAGTATGAAATGAGAAAGAAAAGTATTGAGGAGTGGGAAGAAAAATGGGTTACTTCCTCCAATAAAAGAGGTACACACTCTCAACAAGCTCTCGAATCCCGATAAATTGATCCCTTGTTTATTAGAAGGAACATATAAAGAAGAAGCTCTAATGGACACCAGAGCTAGTGTCAGTGTGATTTCCTTCGACATGGTTAGAAAATGTGACATCAAGGAAGTAATATAGTCAACTACTCTTATAGCTTTTGGTGATTAGATAATCAAACAACCAATGGGAAATCTTGTGGATTACCCATTGAGGGTTGGTGATTGCATAGTCCTCACGAAACGTATTCTTTTTGCTACGTCGGGCCCGAGAAAATTCTCCTTGCTACTTGAAACTCCATTCCTCGAGATTGTTGGGATTTTGATTGATTTCAAAAACAAAGATATACCTCTCACCAACATCGACCCCAACAAGTCTTATAAGATGATTTGTGCTCATGATGAGTTTTGTGAAACCCTAACTACTCCGAACGTGAAAGAAGTCAAGGAGGAGGAAATCAATCTAAGTGATTGTTTTGAGTGATTATTCGGAAAAACAAATGAAGTCACCAAAAGAGAGGAATCCAAGAAGGAAAGAGCACATGAAGTAGGAAAGGGAAAGGAAAACAACAACTAGTGGTGAGCAATGAGATGTTTTTTCAGAATTTGTTTTCCGAGGAGGAGGATTTTGTCAAGAATACACCAAGTGGAAGAAGATTGAACCTTCAATGCAACTTATCCCAATTGACATCGAAGATGGTGTTACTGAGTACAAGATAAAATGTAGGAGAATATCTAAACCATTCTCAATGGAAAGAAGCAAGCTTCTAGAATGGGTCTTAGACAAATGGCTTAAGTACATGATGCATAAGACTTGTAGGGTGATCACTTTAGATATGGTTGAAAATGAAACAAAGAGCCCTGTGGATTCTCATCCCAACTATCACTAATCAGACAAGGAAACAACTCCAAGCTAAGAGATGATAAAAAACACACTTGGAAGGCATTCCCATGTTATCCTTTATAAATACTCTATATTTATTTGTGATGCCATTTAAATTTCATTTGTCTTTATTTTGAATGACTGGGTTGATACTTGAAGCAGATGATTAGAGTTTGGACCAAGAACAAGTGGAGAAGATTAAATTTAAGACCATAAAATGAGTTTTGATCGACCACCAGTTGATCAGATGGTCGATCAAAATGCCAAAAAATGACAAAGATTTGATAGCGAGTCCGATCGACCACCTGTCGATCATTTTGCTAACCGGGTCAGATTTTTTTGTTAAGTTTTGAATTTTTAGACTTGGTTTGATTTCTTACTCTTCCCAAAACATAATTTACTCTTCCTCCTCACTTGCTCGAATTTTGCAAGAAGAAAACATAAAATTTTGGCTTTCTATGTCAAAACAAAACTATTTATTTGCTATTTTTTTTTGTGTTGGATTCAAATTTCATGCTTCATTTGTTTAATTCTTGTTTTAGTTTTAGTCTCTACTCATTTCTATCAAGAATCCAAGGTAAACTTTTTAAAATCTCTTTTTGGACCCTTAATTTTTAAGATATTTCAAGCACTTTCTTATCTTTTTTGCATCATATATGATTAGGTGATTGATTATATTGATAGAATTTCATAGATTTGAGTTTTGTTTATAGAGATTTTAAAATTGAAAAATGAAGATTCTTGAGAAATTTGAGAAAAACAAGAATTTGGGGATACTTTGAGATTGCGGTTACAAATGGTTACAAATAGTCTAATGGCTTATCTAAAACTTGTAGAAGAGTTGGATGAACCCAATGTGATGTCTTAAGTTGGTTTCTTGGGATAGAGATATGTATGTGTGATGTTATCGTATTTTCTCATTTTAGGAGTGATCTTTAGAAGTCTTTTTCGTGTGTTTAGGCATATCATCTAGAGTTTTTAGGACTAATTCCTAGTTGTTTGAGTGTTTCGAGTCTAGAGTCTTTAGGATTTGCATTTTCCTCTCTTCTTACCCTTTTTTCAGGTTACTTTGGATCAATGTCGAGAGAACGAACGCGAACGGACCAAGCCTCGAGCCAAGAAATGGAAGAAGAGCCACTGCCAGTGGTATACCGGGCAGAGTACCGACCTGCGCAAAGTGCGCAGGTCGGTACGAGCATACCGACCCAAGGATACCGACCTACGCAGGTCGGTATCACTCACAGAGCATCCGGAGAGCCGATATCGACCCTTGTACCGAGCTGCGCATGTTCTGCTCTGGTCGGTACACCAATACCGACCTACTGTACCGAGCCACGCCCCTGAAACGCACAACTCGGTATTCAAATACCGAGCCACACATACCAACGTGCGCACCTCGGTATCACTCATAGAGAGATTCGTAAGCCTGTAACGACCTTGTGTACTGACCTGCGCGTGCCTTGCGCATGTCGGTATTATCACCGATTCAAGCCAAAATTCTGTACCGAACCGGATTTCTTTCGGTTTAGCTTAAACGAGTTTTATTTTAGTATTTAAAGACCTTTCTTCTTGTATTAAACCTAAGATGATTTTGCAAATTTCTCATCTTTGATCTTGTATTCCTTTTGATGATTGTCTCTAAGAATATTTTGATCTAAGTAAATTTGCATCTTTCTTTCTTCCTTCTTCTCAATCATGATGTTTATATCTATGATTTCTTGCTTGATCATCATGATTAGTGAGTAGATCTTATTTGTGATTTATGGGTTGAGTAGATTAGATTAGATCTAGGTGTTTATTGAGTTGCTAAGGGTTTATTTCTTATAGTTTCACATGATTAAGGAGTGTTTATTTCTAGATTTGAAATGATCAATCAAAATCTAGATCATAAGAATTTCACATCCGGAAGGTGTTTGTTGAAATTCCCAAGAGAACCTTATGATTGCTATTCAATCTTAGCCTATGGGAGTAGTTGTCTAAGATGTTTAGTGGATGTTTAGGCTTGTATTTAATGACTAATGAGATTTGAATTGCCATCGGAAGATTGGTTCAATTTTAGATCATTAGATGGATTAATTCCATGGAAATGGATTGATTCAATTATTGCCTTTTTCCTTGAATGGTTGTTTATTGCTAAACCCTTGCCTCTTGATTGCATCTAGACTATCTAATCACAATACTTGACCAATCAATTGCNTCTAGACTATCTAATCACAATACTTGACCAATGAATTGCATCTTTAATCCTTGATTTCCAATTTGTTCCATCTCTTGTTTCCTTTCTATTTCATTAGCTCGTTTTGTTTGAAACCTTTTGAATCATAATCATCTAAATGTATCGATTTAGCTTAATTATAACTATCTTAGGATTAAATGTGTAGTTAGCTTGCTCCCCGTGGATTTGATACCCATATACTACAATTCCGAGTCTTAATCTTGGGACTTCGGAGTATTGTTTGGATTTTGAAACTTGAACTTTATTCGCATCAAGTTTTTGGCGCCGTTGCCGGGGATCGAACCCGGGTCACCCGCGTGACAGGCGGGAATACTTACCACTATACTACAACGACGGAGAACGGAAGAACCCAAGTCCGTGTGGGCTTGTATTGGAGTTGGACCTTTCCAACCCGGGAGAACAAAATCTTCCATGATTCGACATCCGGCGATTCGCTACACTCACAAAGTCCTCGCCCACTCGTTCTTTGCACGGAGGGAAACGGGAGTCGTTAAAGCGGATGAGATGGGCTTCTTGTCAAGTGCCTTGAAGCCATTCCTTGAAACCAGAGAAGACGGAAGGGTGATTCACGGATGCTTGGATGAGGTAAATCTTGGACATGTTCTCCTTAGCTACTTCTTGGAAGTACGAAAGACTCTCTACTACAAAGCCAAGAAGGATAGTCAATTGGCCATCGTAGGAATAGTCACCCATATCTTGAAGAAATGTAATGCGACGTTCAAAGCGGATGACGAACCAGTGGATAATTCGATCAATTTGCAATACCTCCCAAGTGCTCTCATAGTGGGAGGAGCGGTGGAGAACCAAATCATCTACAACATGCACCTCAACTAGAAGGAGAAGGTTAAGGTACTTCTCCCTAACCACAACTTGACTCACCTAATGTCAAGAGAGAACGTGTTGTTTTGGCCTCCCCAAGAAGCTTTGTATGATCCGAGTCGTCATCCGTTAATGGATTAGGTTTCACGAATGAGGAAGAAAGGAAAGGAACCCCAAGTTGAAGAGGAACATGAGAGTGAGGAAGGTGAAGACGAGGAAGTGAGTGACCAAGATGAATTTTATGGTGGCCAACGATATCACTTAACCATATGATGGCCCGATCGTCAATGCGGCTCTAAGGAGTGCCCATGAGC
>OVAN01002618.1:0-18434 GCA_900406275.1 Anastatica hierochuntica
TTCGAACCTAGCAGCTCATTGTCCAAGCTCTCTTCGTCTTCACTATCACTCTGCTCTAGTTTAATCTCTGAAGCACTCTGTATTGCATCAGGTCTCTCTGGACCTTTTAATGTCATGTTTCTAGGAACTTGCATGAGGTATCAGGTCTCTCTGCACCTTTAAATGTCAGGCTTCTAGGAACTTGGATTACATGGTTGGTTTATACGAACCTTTAACTAAGCGCCAGGTTTTTGGGAACCCGGAATAGGTGATAGGATTTTAAATCCTATNAGGTCTCTGGGAACCTGAGATTGATGTTTTAACATCATGGAATCTTCTAAGGAAGTGATGCTTCTTGGTTTCTGATTTCTAGGTGGCGAAGGTCCTTGACCTTTTGTTATTTATTCAGACTTGTGCATCTCTTGAACGACATACAGAGATATTAATAAGATGGGGGCTGAACTCATTATGTCGAGATGCCTACGTACCCTGTCAAGGGATCAAGCCTAGCGTAGTTCAATTGTTTTGATAGTACCTAGTGATAATACTTCTTGATGTTCATGGCGTTCCATGATCGGATTTCTGGTACCCTGGTCCGTATCTTTACGAGCTTGAAGACTCCGAGACGTACCACGTGGACGATCTGATATGGACAATCCCATTTGGTACCTAACTTTTCGGCGCCTCGCTCTTTGACTTTGTCAAAAACTTTCGAAGTACAAGGTCTCCTACTACGAATCTCCGAGGTCTCACCTTGGAGTTGTAGTGTCGAGCCATTACATGTTGATAGTTTTGAATACGAATCATTGCCTGATTTCAGTGTTCCTCAATTAGTTTCAGGTTGTCAAGCAACAGTTGGTTGTTGATTTCGGGGTTTGAGGTATAAAGGCATAGTCGGAGGCATCCAACTGAGGTTTCGGCTGTGACTACGACCTCCATCCCGTAAGCTAGAGAGAAAGGAGTTTCCTTTGTAGCCCTTCTGGGAGTGGTTCAGCATGCCCATAAGACCTCGGGTAGCTTGTCGGACCAAGACTTCTTGTTAGTACCCAAATGTCGTTTGAGGTTTGCTAATATTGATTTATTAGCAGCCTCATCCTGTCCATTTCCTTGAGGGTATCGAGGTGTGGACGTTGTTAGGCGTATGTTCCATTTTTCACAGAAAGATGTGAAGTCGTCGGATATAAATTGTGATTCGTTGTCTGTTATGATCTCGTAGGGGACTCCATGACGGCATATGATGTCTCGCCACACAAATCCTTCTACTTCAAATTCGGTTGCCTGTTGGAGAACCTCAGCTTCTATCCACTTGTTGAAATAATCTGTTAGGACAAATAGGAATCGCAGTTTCTGTTCCTTTTCCTGAAGCTATTAATGGTCCTACGATATCCATAGACCATCGCATAAAAGGGATATGGTGCAGATATCGAGGATAGTTTCTTTTTAAGTTGATGGATGATCGGGGCATGTCTTTGGCACTTATCGCATTGAGAGGAGTAGACCTCACAATCTACAATTATAGTTGGTGTAGAATAGCTATGCCTTTTGATTCGGATGGCCAGGGCTCGGCCACCAGTGTGGTTCCCGCAAGAGCCTTCATTTACTTCTTTCATGAGCTTAATAGCGTCGAGAACGTGAACACATTTTAGGTATGGTCCTGACACACTTCGTTTATAGAGGTTGGAGTCGATTATGCAATATCTTGAACTTAATGCTTTGATTTTTTGAGCGTCCCACTTATGGGGGCGGGCTACACCCTCCAAAATGTATTGCATAATTGGAATTCTCAAATCCTCTTTTCCTATGATTTTATCATGGAGAGATAGTAGTGGTTCCTGCTCGTGTACAGGTTCCTGAACATTCTTATGATGAGTGGGCATGCCCCCGAAGGTATCTCGGGAATGTGGTTCGGAGGAACCTACATTATCGGGAATACCTTCCAAGTTTGAATGCGCTATAGGAGTCTGGATCGTGCTCCCGGAGGTATTCCAAAGATTAGGCTCCAGGGAGTCTTTATTATGAGGAATACCTTCAGCGTTGGCATTGTATTCTGGAGTCTGGATCGTGCCCCCGGAGGTACTTCCAAGAGTTGAGGAGACTCTGGTCTTGGAAGTATCTACTACATACAAGGTTGAGTCCGGAGTCTGGATCGTGCCTCCGGAGGTATGCTTTTTAAAATTGCGAATTTTGGTCTTCAGGAACCAAAACGTTGTAAGAACTTGGGTTGGTTGGTTATCCCGGATGGTTGCAGTTGCCACCATCTCAGGACAGCTACCTTCCTGCTGCTCTTTCGGTTCACTATCGATTTTAGCTTTAGTAGCTATATCAATACTGGGTTTTTCGATACCTTCAACTGGTTTGATTCGTTTGACGAGGGGATCAGAGGTCTAAGGCTGCCAAGGCGTCTGCTGAAGAACTTTCTCCTCGTGGAATCCTTGTTAGTTCAAATTTATTGAACTGCTTGGTGAGATTTTGTACGACCTCAAGGTATACCCCCATTCTTTCATCTCTTGTTTCGTATTCTCTGTGAAATTAGCTAGCTACTAATTGGGAATCAATGTAAACGTTTAGCTCTTGGATCCCAAGGCTTAGTGCCAGTTTCAGGCCTCCGATTAATGCTTTGTATTTGGCTTCAATGTTTGAAGCATTGAATCCTAGTCTATAAGACTGTTCGATTATTTCACCGGCTGTGGAGGTCAGCCTTAGTCTAACTTCAGAGTCTTGCCCCGAAGATTCTCCATCGGCGTGGAGAGTCCCTTTCGGAGTTATTGATTCTGCGCCAAGGTGTTTGGAAGCTAGCTAGATCACAGAGTCAGCAAGGACTTAAGCTTTAGCCGCAGTTCGAGGTCTGCACTCTATATTGTACTCACTGAGCTCGATGGCCCATTTAGTGAGGCGGCCGAACTGGCTTGGACTACAGAGTATCGTGCGTAATGGTTGAGAGGTCATTATGACGATTGAGTGTGATTTGAAGTATGACATATAGAGCTAGTTTCTCCATAGTAGGGTACTTGGTTTCTGCTTTTATTAGACTTTTATTTGTCTAATAGACAGGTCTATGTTCGTTGTCGCAACAGGTTTCTCCTATTGCATTTTCTCAACAGCATAAGAATGCTCTCCTTAGGTCTGATTGTTTCGGGAATTATCCTTTTTAGGAGGGTTTTTTTTCCTCTTGAGAATCAGCCTTCATAAAGGTTCTGAGGCTCTGTGAAGTGCATCGTTTATCGTTGGAGGAGGATTGGTTGTTAGCTTAGACCAAAACTAAGACCGATACTAGAGACCTCTTCTGAGGGCTTCGATGGTGACCTGGTCATTGGGGTTCGAGAGCTTGGTTCTCATAGCTCTGAATTTCTCTATGGAAACTTGCAGTGAGTCTCCCATTCCTTGTCTGACCTTCCAGAGGTCCGCGTCAGAAGCATGCTTCTTAATGTGAGTCGAGAATTGCTTTATGAAAGCATTGGTTAGCTGGTCAAAGCTATCTGTTTAGTTTGGCTCGAAGCCTGAGAACCATTCGAGAACTGTTCCGACCAGGTTCTCGGCGAAAGTTGCGCAGTAACCTGCTTCACATTTCTCACGGGTGAAATGAACTTTCACGATAGCTAATCTGAAAGCTCTTATGTGAGCTTTAGGGTCTGAGGTTCCATCGTGTTCGGGAATTCGAATTTTTCTGGTATCTCTTATGTAAGAGTTGGCGATTCTATCTGTGAACGGAGTGTCTCGGGTCTCCTCAATTATGCTCTCAATTTCGAGAGCTGAGCTCGTGGCCTTGTGGACCTGAGCGTTCAGCATCTAGAGAGCTGCATGAGTTTGTTTCATGTATTTTTTTTATAGCTTCAGGTCCCTCTAAAGGAGGGACAGCTAGATCGCGATTAGATATCGTACCGTAGTTCTGATCAAGTATCACATCAGATACCTGTCAGGTATCGTACCAGAATCTAGTAAGGTGTCGTATAAGATACCTGTCAAGTATCGTACCAGGTTCTGGTTAAGTATCATATCAGATACCTATCAGGAATCGTACTAGAATCTGGTCAAGTATCATATCAGATACCTCTCAGGTATCATACCAGAATCTGGTCAGGTATCGTATCAGATACCTGTCACATATCGTCCCAGAATCTGGTCAAGTATCGTATCAGAGACCTGTCACGTATCATCCCAGAACCTGGTCAGGTATCGTATCAGATACCTATCAGGTTTCGTACCATGCTCTGATTAGGTATCGCACCAGATACCTGTTAGGTATCGTATCAGATACCTATCAGGTATTGGACTAGGTACCTGTTAGGTATCGTATCAGATACCTATCAGGTATCGGACCAAGTTCTGGTCAGGTATTATATATGATACTTATCACGTATCATTCCATATTTAGGTCGGGTATCGTGTCAGATACTTGTCAAGTATCATACCAGAATATGGTCAGGTATCGTACGTGGTACCTGTTAGGTATCGTACCAAGTACCTGTTAGGTATCAGATCCAAAGGTCATGAGACTTGTCTTCAATTACAGAAGACCATTGTATAAGAGATAACAGATCTCGTGACCTTTGGATAAGAGGTCTTGGGACCTTTAGATAAGAGGTCTCGGGACCTTTCGATAACAGGTCTTGTGACCCTTGGATAAGAGGTCTCGGGGCCTTTCGAAAATAGGTCTCCTGACCTTTGGATAAGAGGTCTTGGGACCTTTCGATAACAGGTGTCGTGACCTTTTGATAAGAGGTCTCGGGACCTTATGATAACATGTCTCGTGACCTTTGGATAAGAGGTCTTGGGGCCTTTAGATAAGAGGTCTCGGGACCTTTCGATAACAGGTCTCATGACCTTTGGATAAGAGGTCTCGGGACCTTTCGATAACAGGTCTCGTGACCTTTGGATAAGAGGTCTCAGGACCTTTTGATCACAAGTCTCATGATCTTTGGATAAGAGGTCTTGGGACCTTTAGATAAGAGGTCTTGAGACCTTTCGATAAGAGGTCTCGGGACCTTTAGATAAGAGGTCTCGGGACCTTTCGACAGGAGGTCTCGGGACCTTTAGATAAGAGGTCTCGGGACCTTTCGATAACAGGTCTCGTGACCCTTGGATGAGAGGTCTCGGGACCTTTCGATAACAGGTCTCATGACCTTTGGATAAGAGGTCTTGGGACCTTTCGATAACAGGTCTAGTGACCTTTGGATAAGAGGTCTCGAGACCTTTTGATAACAGGTCTCGTGAACTTTGGATAAGAGGTCTCGGGACCTTTCGATAAGAGGTCTCGTGACCTTTGGATAAGAGGTCTCAGGGCCTTTCGAAAACAGGTCTCGTGAACTTTGGATAAGAGGTCTCGGACCTTTTGATAACAGGTCTCGTGACCTTTGGTTAATAGGTCTCGGGACCTTTTAATAATTGGGTCTGGTTCTGGCCAGGTATTGTATCTGATACCGGTCTGGTATCGCACCAGGTACCTGTTCGATATCGTACCAGGCTCCAATTCGGCAAGGATCTCTCTAGAACCTCTTGTTCAGATTCGCGGGGACCTGAGGCTGAGGCCTCAGAGGGGCCTCTCGCTCCAATTCGTTGGGGACCTGTGGCTAAGATCTCATAAGAGCGTCTCGCTCTGGTTAAATAGATTCCTAAGGCTGGATCTCATAGGAGCCTCTTGTTCAAATCCACATGGAGAATTGCAAAAATCTGCACGAATTTTGCATATTGCGGATTGGATTTTGCACGGAACAACTTTCTGATAAAACTTCCAGAAAACTATGTACACAAATTTTGCACGGAACAGATTTCTGATAAAACTTTCAAAAAACTTTGTACACTCGGATTTTGCACGGAACAATTTTATGATTAAACTTTCAAAAAATCGTGTACGCCTTGATTTTGCACGGAACAATTTTCTAATAATACTTTCAGAAAACTATGTACACTCGAATTTTGCACGGAACAGGTTTCTGATAAAACTCTCAGAAAACTGTAAACGCATGAATTTTGCACGGAAAGTTTTTTTTTATAGAACTTTCAGAATTCGGGTTGATCCAAATCACGATCGATGGGATCCATCCTTAGCTAGCGGAGTGAGGGATTCAATGATTTCTTCCCCACAGACGGCGCCAAAATGTGGATCACGAAATCCACACTTGAATTTGTATGAGTGTTGAGACAAGAAAGAGGATACATGGGCAAACCCCGTATGAGCAAAAGATGGATTAATCGATGAGATTTTGTATTGATGAAGGTTTGTTTACAATAGATATCGAAACGAGAATGATTACAATGATTTNAGATATCGAAACGGGAATGATTACAATGATTTAATCATGAATATGATCTAACAATCACCAAAACAATAAGTAAATATTTTTCTTAATTAACGTAAAAGAGATGAAGAAGAAGTTTATGTGAGCCTCCTTCTTCCTTAAATAGCATATGGATCCATCACCCACCTTCCAAAGATCTTCTCCTAGAATTTAGGGATCCACAACGATATTGTTTGACTTGGTCTGAGACCTATTTTCTGGTTATCGTAGACCTGACTTTCTTAGCCTTCTGTCGTCGAGACCTGAACCTCTTTTGACGAGACTTGAACCTCTTTTGACGAGACCACGACCTCTTTTAACGAGACCTATTCGAACCTCATCTAGCTCTCTCTTGGCAGACTTGGCCTCGTTCATTTTCTTTAGCATAAGTGTGGGCTAGTGTTTAAAGCCATTAAATAATCAGCTGGACCTTGATAGGGGTGAAATATGGGCCCAACAGAAATCACTTTGGAACTGGAGAAATTGGAGAAAATTGCAATCCGAACACGTCCGAGTACGTTCGGATCACCACGACCATCCCACCAGTCAAGGGAAGCATTCCCACTGGTCTGGGACATGGAAAGGCCATGATCCGGTGCCAAGTACCAGCAACCCCAAACAAACCGTGGCACATCCTTCCCACGACCGGCAGCGTGCTTTGGCGTGGAAAAAACCGATCCTAACATTTACGCCAACCGGTGCCAGCATCCTCCATGCCCAACTCCTCTTCCACCTCCAGCACCAGTCCACGAGCATCTCTACACCGGCTGCCTCCCATTTTCCATGCCCCGACCGGTACTAAGCATCATTTACCTCAACCATCTATGCCACCCTTCTCCTCCCACCGCCCGCGACTTCTTTGGTGTCCCACTTCAGTCCCTGCCACTCCACCTACCAGTGCACCACCTCCCAGACCCTAATCTCACCAGTCATCACCCACGGACAAAGAACCACCCTTCCCATCCATCCATACACTTCCTTAGTCGCGGGAAAGCATCCAAACATATCCATAAATGCATTTTCTTGGCCGTATCATTACCAAACTCAAAATCTTCAAGTACCAGCACCTAAATCACGTTATATTCATCAAATGAAGATGTTTTGAAGGCTGGGACGTTCAAAACACAAAGAACACACTTGGAGCTTCACAGAATCTCAAACCGAGCAACTTTTGTAACCAAGCCAAACCATATCCGCCAAGTAAGGAACTAACACAACTTTTTCCAGTACTTAATATTGGTCATAAATAATACTTTGAGACATCAATACACTCCGAAAGACCCTAAGACTCAAAGGCGAGGAAATGGAGACAGTATTGCAAGAAATCAGACCGTAAATGAATTTTGGGAAGGAGTTTCATTTTTATCATAGCCAAGTTGTATTGTGACCAGAATGTACAGTGTTTTGAGGCTATAAAATATTTGATCAAGGCAGAGCCGTCCTTCAACTACACCTAAAGGCTCAAAAATGTGAATAAATGAACAAGGAACGCAACAGGAGCACCTCAAGAGCAATCTAAGCCAAACCAGCTGTCACACCTAACCATTTTCATCAAATACGCTCAGGAAAATGTGACTAATTGGCTGGCAAAGATGATCACACGACTTTGATTCAACAAAGGCTTAAAACTGACAAATTCGGCTTATTTAAAACTCTTATCTAGGAGTTAAACCAATTCTTAACACTGAAGATGCCTGAAAAAGTGGGAAAAATATGAAGAACTGCCCAAAAAGTTTTGGAGGCACTGACATTTCATTTCGGAGACCCTGATTGGCCAGAAACCGAAGAAAACTCGGCCAAAGCCAAAACGAGTTCCGCCAAGCTAACCAAGCTATCAAATTGAAAATTCACTATTAAATATAATATGGGGAAGGCAATGGTCAAGAAAAACCACCCCTGGAACAGTCTCGAATCAAAAACAATCCGGTTTTCCATCAAACGAGCCAAACCGTGCCAAATCATATAAGGTACGAGCTCTATCCTTTTAAACATAATTTTTACTTGTAAAATATGCTAACTTGCAGTGTAGATTCATTTTGGTCAGAGCATTATTCACGTATTGCAAAAGGGCCAAACGAGCAAAATTTTGGTTTACCGAAACGTCATATATGGTCGTAAGTTTCTCCAATTCTTCGACCAGCAGCTAAGTGTTTCTTATTCCTTATCTTTTTCATTATATTTCAGTACATTTCTCACTTGATTATACATCGGGACAGTGTAAGTTAAGTTCGACGTGATTCTTATTGTTACTAATGCTTCTTTTTCTTTGTTTTTGACACTTTTTCCTAGTTTTTTGAGTCGTTTAAAAAAATTTTTAAAATAAAAATGTTTTATTGAGTCAAAATCAGTCTTGAAATGAGTTTAACTTTGAACTAACCATGTTTCTAATGATTAGTGTCCCTAGTGTCTGTGATTGACTACAGTTTTACCGAACGGGATAACCCAAATGGATTAGCCAACCGAGGATCCATATCAATTGATATCACAGGGTAATCCTTAGCTACTCAAACATTTAATGAACTTACTTTTCTCTTCTTGGGGCTTGGTATACAATGAATCGGATTCCTCTTCAGACTTGGAAAAATTAAGTCTACGGTTCCCCTCTTTTCTGTTCAATAAAAATCTTCAAAAAAGATGCTTATGTTTATTGTGAATTTTGGAACAATTAAAATCAGAATGTGCTTAAAAGAAAAAAAAAAGAATAAAGAGATCAATAGAAAAAAATAAAATGATACCCTAGAAAAGTAGAAAAAACCAATTTTCAGAGGTTGATAGAAAAAAATAAAATGATACCCTAGAAAAGTAGAGAAAAATCAGCCTCTAAAAAACATTTAAAAGTGAATAAGAAAGAGGAAATGAATCTATGTGTTCTTTGATCGATATTCCTTCGAAGAGACCGCACACTGTAGATTTAGGAAGTAGTGATAGAAAACTTGGGTCACTTTTGTTGATTGTGGATGAATCGGGGACATTGTTAAGTTTGTTGTGAAAACCGGGGTTCTACCTAAATGTCAATGCGGGTATATAGTGGATTTCGTCAGTCTAAGTCACCAATAGGTTCTGGAAGTTTAGGTAAGTTTTCATGTTTTCAAACTTCTTCTATGTTCTTCATTTTCTTAGTTTGAGGACGAGCTAGAAGTTAAGTCCGGGGGAGTTGAAAACACCAATGTTTTACAACTTTTCCTATTGATTTTAGTATTTTTTTTCTTTTTGTTTTTAGGCAATTTTATGCATGAAAAGGTAGTTTGTCGGTATTTGTAGTGTTTTGAATCATTTCATGTCAAACTATGCATTTTGGAGCATTATGGAGCTAATTAGAGCAAAAGCTAGTTTCTGGACAGTCTATGAGCATTAGAGAGATCATCCAATATTAAAGTCTTTCCGTCGTTAGATTTTTGTGAAATTTGGACAGGATCTGAAGAATCGAGTTAGCTTTCATATGAAAATCGTTTCATATCATTTGGAGGAGTGTATCAAGAGTTATGATAAATATACTAAAGACTGGACATGTTGGCTCGCAGATGACGGATGTGTACGAAGGTTAGAACTAATGGATCAAGACTTTGGCCTCAACTAATACAACAAAACAACCAAATTAGATTTCTTGTAGGCCTTTACAATCCCAAGAACTCAAGTCAAAAGCTCTTCCACAAGATGCCCAAGTTGAAAGGCCTTAAGACCCGATTTTAACCTAATTGACCTAAAGCGGACAATTTCTATTTATACTTGCTTTTAACCTTTAGATTTCGTAGAGTTGCATTGTTTTAGGTGATATTAGAGTTTCATGGAGGAAGGGATGAGCCTTTTGGGGTCGTGCCCTTCCCATCTCAAAGGATTCAATCTTCCCTCATTGTTTCATCAATAAATCGGTTTTCTCGTTCCCTCTCTTGTCTTTGATTGATCTAATGCTTTCTATTATTTGCTGCTGCATGTTTAACAGATTAAGTATTGAGTATTTTTCTAGTTAGACAGTAGGTTATCATGATTTCATGATCATTGTAAGGGTCAAAAATGGTCACGACGAAATCGATTCCTAAAAACGTACCGGAAACATAGTTTCTCTCTTTCAGAAATGAAAATCGTGAGCGGATCATCGATTCCGAGGCTCTTTTCATCTAGTCAATCTTCTCTCGACCAAATGTCGAAGCTCCACATCTAGCCAATCATAAGAGGCCACTTCGCAAAGTCTAGTCATTCGCGGGCAACTAAACGCGAGAATAACGAAATCAACGTCCGAGACCTCCGAGAGATCTCAATAAACGAGTTTCGGAGCGATAAAAAGTCACCGTAAATGACGGATAACCGCGTCACTTCAGAAGTACGAGCAATACGAACAACATCAAGTCTAAACGCCCGTCGGGCGGCTAGACTATCGTAAGGTCTAGTCGCCCGTCGCGCGACTAGACTCTCGAGAGGTCTGGTCGCCCAACGGGCGACTAGACTCATGACACATCTAGTCGCCCGGGCGGATAGACATGGGAACCATCTAGTTGCCCACGGTTGACTAGACTACGTATTCTCGATCAAATTTCCCCTCGACTCTCGGTTAGATTGTCTCTTGTTTCGTCTCGATTGGAGTCTCCGTTGAAGTTTCGTGGCAATAATTATAAAGACTTCTGTTTTTCGTAAAAACTTTGTATTGATCATATAAAACGTTAGTGGTTAACTCGAACACTGATGTTATCTTAACTATATGATTGGTTTTATCATTTTGCAAAACCGTCGCCGCGTAGTCGTACAAAGAACGATTTCTCTAAAAGAAATCGTAAAAATCACCTGGTCTCTAAACAGCCCAAGAAGGCCCAAAATACGAGAAAAGTCCACTTACGATTTTGGAAAGAGAACGGGCACAACTGCGTCAACGATTTAACTGAATTCCGCGAAAGATAAAAGGAAAATACGATAAAGTCAAAGTCTAAAGATAAATATGGAAAACTCGTAAAGATATTGAATATTTCTGAAAAATGGAATATTTCCGTGGAAGGATATGCTCAATTCTAGGGCAAGCGGAAAAGGAAACGAGATCAACTTACCAAGGCATATAAAAGAGGGGCTAAGGAGAACGAGGAATGAGAAACGGAAATTTCTTCACAATTCATACTTAGAGCTTTAGGTTTATTTTCGTTTTTGCTAGCGAGCTGCGTCTCAATTAGGTTTGCAAATCTTACGCTGTTAGAACTAGGATACTCACCGACAACTCTCGCGGCCACGAGTTATCACCTGTTGTAATGCTCAACGCAGATTTAGAATAAGATGTCTATTGCTCTATTCTCTATCAAGTTATCTTTCACTTTATTTTCGTCGTCTGTTTTCTTCGTACTTTTGATCTATCGTTGTTTAGCTTAGCAGAAATTTGGGACCTTAAGGAAAGTTAGGGTTTCCTGGCTTTCCTCCGAATAAGAATATCGACATTGCGAATTTAGGTTTCCACAATCATGTATGTTTAGGGATTCAAATTTATGAGGGATTATCATTAACGTTATCACCTTTGCTTGTGTGCAATGCCATGTAATTTCCTAGGTCAGTTAGTGAGTAGATATATAGTGGTATCCATTCCAAAAGCTTGATTTACCGTTGAAACTAGTATTTCGTGAGCATTTCTATTTAGGCTTCGAAAGTATATCGATCTAGAGTTGTGAACAATCAATCATACACACATAGTTAATGCGTACTTGTCTTCTACAAGGACCGACACAAGTTGAATCCCTGTGTTTTTTAATTAGTATAGTACCCCGAACCTTGAAAGTGGAGAGGGTATAATTCTGGGTTGTGTTCTATACCTAAGCTAAAACAGCACCCGAAAGTAGAACCAAACGCAGATTCGGAATAAGATCTATATTGCTCTATTCTATTTCGATTTATCTTTCACTTTATTTTCGTCGTTTTTTTTCTTCGTACTTTTGATCTATCGTTGTTTGGCTGAGCAGAAATTTGGGACCTTAAGGAAAGTTAGGGTTTCTTGGCTTTCCTCCGAATACGAATATCGACAGTGTGAATTTCGGTTCCCACAGCTTGGTGCTAGAAGGAGGGATGCCTATTCGCTCAGGGTACGAATTAATCTAACTCGCAGTCGCAAAGCGCTAGATTGAACATGACTACAGACGATTAAAACAATCAACCAACTCGTGACGGCGAAAGCGCAAATAACAACGCTGGAAATACTCCGGTGACGAACAATATTGCGGTCAACGCTGACACAAACACTGCGGCGCTCGAGAAGATCAAAAAGATGTTCTCGACTCTCGAACAAAAGTCAGCTAAACAAGACAAATTGACTAGCTCTCTCTCTAAAAAAAGTTGAAACCCTAACCGCGAGGACTAGAACTATTCTTCCGCGTGAAGCTACCAGACACCGCGGAAGAAGACTCGACTTCACCACTCCGCGTGACTTACTCTAGAACGTGCAGGAAAATCAATCAAGACAAAGCCCCGATGTAATCACCCTTGTCGCGCCTCGGAATAATGTGGAAGATGCCCCAAATCCCGAAAAGGAAATAAAGGATAACGAAGTCGAGCGAGTTGACCTAGACTTTAGCGATCAATCCGATTCCACAGATGAAGACGCTGACGTACACCAAAGAAGTGTTAAGGGTCACGCAACACGAAAGGATTCTCAGCTCAACGAACCCATGACGGAAGAAGAGGAAAATATCTTATGGGTATAGTGAGAGAAACAAGCCGAGGAGCAGGCCAGAGCCATTCGCAGGATGCGCCAACCACCTCGAAAGAAGACCTGTGTCGATCTCGACGAGATTTGCGATCTCCACGACTACATCGCAAAAACAGCGGCAGAGGTCAAAGCAGTAAAGTCGCAGATTCATCACGCGACTAGTGTCGCGCCAGAGATAGACAGGCTCCTCGAAGAGGCCCGAAAAACTCCATTCACTACTCGCATAACCAACACCAGAGTCTCCGATCTCGAGAAAGTGAAAATCCCAATGTACGACGAAACCTCCGATCTGAAAGCTCACCTGCAGACTTTCCTAATCGCAATGGTGAGATCCAAGCTCAAGGAAGGCGAGAAAGACGTTGGCTTCTGCCACCTTTTCCTCGAACATCTTCAAGGAGCGGCCCTCAAATGGTTCTCCCGTCTGAAACGAAACTCCATCGGAAGTTTCCGTCAACTCTCCACGGAATTTCTTAATCAACACTCCATGTTTAAGGTCATAGAAACTTCTGACGTTGATCTAAGGAGCCTGTCTTAAAGAGAAGACGAATCTCTCTCAGATTTCATGAAGAGGTTCAAGATAGTGATGTAGAGAGTCAGGGGGATCAGTGGCAAGGTGGCAGTAGACGCATTCAAAAAAACCCTCTGGTACAAGTCGAAGTTTAGGAAGTGGGAAGCTCTCGAAAAACGATGCACTATTCAGGATGCGCTTCATAAGACCACGGATTTCATCATCATCGATGAAGAGATGAAAGTTCTTTCGAAAAAACACAAACCCGCGAAGGCAACCTCAAAAGACTTAACCTCTGAACAGAAAGCGAAAAAGAAGATCCCTCGTAGCGACAAGAATGTCCACCATGAAGGAGAAGACGTCCAGGGGGCGCACAACTACGCTGTCAATTCCCCGTCCAAACAAGGTAGGACGTCGGGGAACACTTGGATGTAGAACACGTCGTACGACGAAAACACCTTCTGCGAGTTTCACAAAACAAAGGGTCACTCCACCACGAACTGCAAAGTTCTCGAAGCAAGGTTAACAGCAAAACTGCTCGCGGGGGAGATCTCGGACATAACCAGCGTAAAAGACCTCATACGCGATACAGATCGCCCACTCAGGACATGGAAAGCACCCACTAGAGACACCGTGTCTCAAGGAACCCAAGCGGATGGGAAACACAGAAGGAGTCCCGACGACAAAGGAAAAACGACTCCAATTGTCGGAGAGTGAATATGATCATCGGAGGGTCGCAATACTTTCGCGACATCGTCACATCGATAAAAGCATATCACTGAAAGGCTGATTCAAGTGAAAACTAGCCTACGCAACTCGACACCGCAAGCGACACCACAAATAACGCCACTACGAAACTGTCGGGATCGACAAACCCCATAATGATCCTCTCGTAATCGACCTCGTCATAAAAGATCTCGAAGACGCCAGGGTCCTCATCGACACAGGAAGTACCGTCGACATCATCTTCCGCGATACCCTCAACAGGATGAACGTTGACTTATCCGAGGTCACACCCGCACCGAAACCACTCACAAGTTTCTAAAGAACAACTTCAATGACTCTCGGATCGATCAAACTTCCAGTGGTGACCAAGGAGATAACGAAAGTTGTCGATTTTGCTATCGTCGACCACCCTACCATCTATCACGTGATCATGGGAACGCCATGGATAAACTCCATGAAGGCAGTCCCATCGACCTACCACTTGGGCATTAAATTCCCAACCCCCTACTGGATCTCCACAATTTGGGGATGCCAAAAGCAGTCACGACTTTTCTTCCTAGTCAAGCATAAGCTAAGACAAGTCGTAATGATGCCCATGACTGAACCCAAACGAATGAAGGCAACTCGGCTACCAGCCAAAGACACTTCGAAAAAGATGCAACATAATCGTCGGTTCAAGAAACGGCTCAATCCGGAGGAAACAAGAAAGCTTCTGAGCCCAACAGTCTCGACAAAACAACGCCCTCGACATAACAGGGAACCGCCAACCCACCTGTAGTTGTCAAGACTAAAATTGCCAACACAACTTTGCCAAATGAGTAATCACTTACGAAAACAAACTAAACTACGAGACGACTTGATCCTCGAAAGAGGTACGTAGGCAGCTCTTCGCAATAAGAGTTCAGTTGTCCCCCTCTATAAAATAGAGGAGTGGGTGTACGTATACTCATATACTCCCACACTTTGTACTCGACATTTTTCGATCTGATTTCGACAATACATTTTTGCTTTTTTATTTTTCGTATAACAAAAAAATGGATATCATACGAGAAAACCTTTCTTAAATGAATTCCGACTATAGCGTGTTCATCGACACATTCCACCACAGAACGAAAAAACTTTCGGAAAAAGTGAGACGTCGCGAATTTCCGAAAAGCACAATTTCGAACTCGATCTAAAACTTATAAAAACAATCGCAAGGCTGTCAAACTCCTATCGAGAAAAGAACAAGTACTTGTCCCAATTGTGGAGAGATGCTAAGTTCTCGATTGATACAAGTCATATAAGCCAAGAACTTATCACAGACTTCAATATCAAGACGGAACCAGGTCGAAATCGAAACTAGAAATGTAAGCCGGAGTTAGTCGCCGCACACCCTAAAACCAAGAGTAAACCTAGGTCTTGCCCTAAACAAAGCACATTGGTCTCATACATCTCAAGACAAAGTATCTAACCGATACGAGATCCCAAAATTTGTCTCTTCGTCTATATTCGCGTTTATAAAAATCCGAAAGACTAAAGTCTCTCAAAAACTCGCACCCGAAACAAACAACGAATGTAGCGGTCCTTCAAGGAATGGATATGAGACGAAAACTCATAATCTGTCTCCACTTACGCAGCAATACTTGTACGTTATCAAATCGAAAAACATCTTTTATTGACACTAAAACCACAAGATGAGGGGTTTCGAAGCCACACACGGCCAACTCAAATAGATATAAAGTTGCCACCCTTGGTAAAAATACTACTAAAAACAGGGAACACGCTCCCTCAATCGTAGTCGAAATAGCCAAAGATCAAAAAGTTGCATGAGCTAAACGGTTTTGGGTTTTGATCGACCGCGTCCTCTTCACCCTGACAGTGTCCCCAACTTCCTCCGAATCAGGAGAAACGGGAGTCGGGGTCTAGTGACCTCGAACCCTCTCTTCGATAGATGGGATCAAAGACACAACTTCCTTGCACTTCTTCACGTGGCTAGACATTTTGTCCATCTCGAAGTCATAGGAGTAGTTTGTAAGTTGGGTGTTATACAAAACGCCCACCGAACCACGACATTCGCGGTATTCTCCAAAGGACTGTTGAGCGTACTTATACTGATCGAAGTCTGCCGCAAATTGAACTGAACAGTCGGCCACGATCGAGGCGACCTCACACTTTCCGCGCCTGTACGCATGGTGAACCTGCAACGCTTGACTCCGCGCCAATTCCTTTTCACGAAACGAAGCTGCTTCGACCTCCTTCTTCAGGCGGGCATTCTCTTCTTCAAGTCTCTCGGCCTTGAACCGAGCCGTCTGGGCCTCCAAGTTGCTCGCCATGAGGGCCTCGTCCATCACATGGAGACCCTGCAAGAAAAGGAATCCTTTAAAAAGTTAGGGGCGATGTCACTTAAACGGTTGGAATAATATCGCATGCTTGAAAACTAACCCCCATGCACAAACGCAAGGCCTCCGCATGTTACCCAGACATAACAAATCCCGCACCAGTTGTGGGTTGATGCGTCAAGGCATCAAAAGAAGAAAGAAAGTCGTCAAAATCTGACCATTCTCCGAAAAGCGGCATCGAGGGTTGGCTCATACCACTTTTGTCTCCGCCGAGGAGATCGTAAAACCACGCCCCCTCGGACGGCCCTCTCCTATTCTCGGTTATGCCGCCCCAATTAGCAGACGCACGCTCGTTTTGGGGAGATCTCTCCCTCTTCAAGTCGGGAGGCAACTCGTGCGAAGTGAAGCCATTCATGGTCGTTTCTAGCTCCCCTTCCGAAATCGCGTCGGGTTGAGCCTGATTCTTGTGGTACGTGACTGCATTGCGAACTTTCTGTGGGAAAGTAACCCAAGTAGAACGGACCGCCTCGGAGAATGTCCCTAACAATGTAAGTATCTTCTAGATGCGGGGGAAGGGGATCCGAAACTGCAAAACAAAATAATTATCAGACATCGGCAGACAAAAAGAAAACGATCAGAGTATCAAAAGCGATACCCGCGGGACCCCATTTACGCCTAAAAGAAGATATGTATTCACCCTCGACAAAGGCACTGTCTAAACGAACAAAGAAGTATCGCTTGCTCCAATTGTGGAAATTGGACGTAACCGATTGGACCATTGACATGTTTTTCCTCGACTTGGGGCAATATTGAAGCGGGAGACACACGACCGCCGGAGATAGAAACGCCACTAGATAGTCGACGCTTAAGTCCATTCCTCACTTGTAACCCAAAACCAAGAGTCCAACGAGGTGGTGGAGACCGGTGGGCAAGAGCTGACCAATCGATAAACCGTAATGATCCAAAAACTGGACTATGACCCCCGATATAGGAAACCACCGTCGGCAAAACAAAAAATGTGCCTCGTAGCATGTAAATAAAGCACGAGGTGGAGAATCAGCGTCCTCTCCGGCCCTCGGCATTCGAAACTCCACCTCCTCCTGAACTCGGCAGAAATCCCGAATGACGGCGAGGAACGATTCTCGACACTCGCTCGGCCTACTGGCATCCCTTTTAAAGGTCGGTCTCGTCGGACACCATGAGACGGGCGGCAAAGCTTCGATACCACACGTAACCCGCCTATATTCCCTCGCATCCTTGTGATCAACGGAGTGCGGCACGAATTCGATTTTCGGTATAACTTCACCTTCCCGAACTCATAGACTTTCAGAGTCGAAAATCGACGGGAAAGCATTCGCGGAAACTAGATAATTCGAAGTCATAACGTAAAAGAAGAGAGAAAGATGGAAAGGATAAGGAGTTTGTTTTTATCTTAAGCAATTTTTTGTGAAAATGAGCAAGTAGAAGATTTGAAAAGTTACTTCTCTTATTTATAGAAAGAGGAATTTACTATTCATAATTTTTAGCCATCGATTCCGCCTAACTTACCTAACGAGCTTTAAAAGTTCGCAAGAACGGTCCAACGATTCCTGTAAACTGGGGGCTAATTATTGGGGTCAAAAATGGTCACGACGAAATCGATTCCTAAAAACGTAACGGAAACATAGTCTCTCTCTTTCAGAAATGAAAATCGTGAGCGGATCATCGATTCTGAGGCTCTTTTCATCTAGTGAATCTCCTCTCGACCTAAATTTGAAGCTCCACGTCTAACCAACCATAAGCGGCCTCTTCGCAAAGTCCAATCACACGCGGGCAACTAAAAGCGAGAATAACAAAATCAACGTTCGAGACCTCCGAGAGATCTCAATAAACGAGTTTCGGAATGATAAGAAGTCACCGTAAACGACGTATAAGTGCGTTGCTTCGGAAGTACGAGCAATACGAACAACGGCAGG
>OVAN01002618.1:18453-32620 GCA_900406275.1 Anastatica hierochuntica
CTCGTGACAAGTCTAGTCTCCCGTTGGGCGCCTGACTCTCGTAAAGTCTAGTCTCCCGACGGGCGACTAGAATCATGACACGTCTAGTCGCCCGGGCGGCTAGACACGGGCAACGTCTAGCCTCCCATGGTTGACTAGACCATGTCTTCTCGATCAACTTTCCCCTTGATTCTCGGTTCGATTGTCTCTTGTTTCGTCTCGATAGGAGTCTCCGTTGAAGTTTCGCGGCAATAATCGTAAAGACTTGTGCTTTTCGTAAAAACTTTGTATCGATCATATAAAATGATAATGGTTAACTCGAGCACCGACGTTATCTTAATTATATGATTGGTTTTATCATTTCGCAAAACCGTTGACTCGTAGTCGTACGAAGAATGATTTCTCCGAAAGAAATCGTAAAAATCACTTTGTCGCTCAACGGCCCAGGAAGACCCTAAACGCGACAAAAGTCCACTTACGATTTCGAAATGAAAACGGACCTAACTGCGTCATTGATTTATCCGAATTCCGCAAAAGATAAAAGGAAAATACGATAAAGTTAACGTCTAAAGATAAATATGGAATACTGGTAAAGATATGGAATATTCCCGAAAAATAAAATATTTCTGCGGAAGAATATGCTCAAATCTAGGGAGGAAAAGGAAACGAGATTAGCTTACGAAGGCATACAAAAGAGGGGCTAAGGAGAACTAGAACTAGAGACGGAAATTTCTTCACAATTCATACTTAGAGCTTTAGGTTTATTTTCGTTTTTGCTAGCGAGCTGCGTCTCAATTAGGTTTGCAAGTCTTATGATGTTAGAACTAGGATACTCACCGACAGCTCTCGTGGCCACGGCTTATCACTTGTTGTAACTCTCAACATAGATTCGGAATAAGATCTCTATCGCTCTATTCTCTTTCGATTTATCTTTCACTTTATTTTCGTCGTCAGTTTTTTTCGTACTTTTGATCTATCGTTGTTTGGCTTAGCAGAAATCTGAGACCTTAAGGAAAGTTAGGGTTTCTTGGCTTTCCTCTGAATACGAATATCGATAGTGCGAATTTTGGTTCCCACAATCATGTATGTTTAAGGATTCAAATCTATTAGGGATTATCATTAACGTTATCACCTTTGCTTGTGTGCAATGCCATCTCACGTCCTAGGTCAGTTAGTGAGTAGATCTATAGTGGTATCCATTCCAAAAGCATGATTTACCGTTGAAACTAGTATTTCGTGAGCAATTCTATTTAGGCTTCAAAAGTAGATCGATCTATAATTGTGAACAATCAATCATACACACGTAGTTAATGCGTACTTGTCTTCTACAAGGACCGGTGAGAGTTGAGTCCCTTGGTTTGTAATTAGTATAGTACCCCAAACCTTGAAAGTGGAGAGGGTATAATTCTTGGTTGTGTTCTATACCTCAGCTAAAACAGCACCCGAAAGTAGAACCCATTGCATGCTAAATTATGTTGTCTACGATTTTCTATTTGTCTAACATTTATCTTTCTTTGCTTATGAATTCTATTTTGTTTCTTTATTTCCTTTAAAACCAAAAACCAACCAAAATTTGTTTCTTCCTAGCTAGTTCAGACGTCTATAGATCCTTAGTGCACTACTCGTCCATGTCGGATCGATATCTGAAGTATTACAACTACGTTGTGCAGTTGCAACTGTAGTGTCGTATTTTGGGTGAAACTTGACACACATCGGGAAGACTTGAGAACATTGAGCTAAGGGTCAAAAATACACTTTTCAAGTGTGATTTTGTGGTAGTGGACACAAAATCCAACAAAGACAAGTTCCCATAGATCTTAGGAACACCTTTCCTCATTACCACTGGAGCTTTGATAGACTTCGACTCTAAGGAGCTAATCTTGGAAAGGGTCGATGTTGGAGTCTCATACGTAGTGCTTAAAACTAATAGAGACAATGCATTTTGTGGCATGGTGTACCAAAGGGAAATGAAGCAAAGGGGCAAGATGTTAATAAAAAGCTTATGGGAGCTTAGGGGAGGATAGAGTTTGGGATTGTTTTATGAACAATACTCCGAGGAAGGTTTAGCTCACAAAGACTCGGTCATGATGGAGAAGCAACCAAACATTTCACGGTCAACTCCGAATACTAGCTACAATCTCCACTTCGACAAAGGCAAAGGAGTTTAAACTTCCTCAAGATCGAATATTGGGCAACAAAGAAGTCTCCAAGAGGACCCAACTTCGAAGAGATAGTTCTCCACTTCACTCACTAAAAAAGAAGAAGAATGGTCAAGCTAAAGACCTTAAAAAAGTGCACTTGAGAGGCTATCTCATGAGTATCCTTTGTACATATTCATTTTAAGTTTAAAATTTCAAGTCTTCGAAAATTCAATAATGATGGTATGCCTTGGAACAATCATATTCCCAAGTCATTTTTTGCTCAAGCTGAAGTGCCAAAGGGAATAGTTCAAGTAAAGGATTGAAAACCACAAAGGAGTAAGATGTAGACATTTTTAATGAGTCACTATGACTTAATACTAAGAACACTCTTTGTGCCAAGGTAAGTTCTCTAAAATTCAAGCTATGCACTTACATTTTCACCATTTTAAAAGATGTTAAGAGTGATTTTTCAAAAGTTTGATTTGAGAAAACTTAACAATTTTTTATCCAATTTCAAATCTTTTGGTCCTAATCTTTCAAAAACAAACTTATTTTTCCCACCAAAATTGGATTTCAAAGTTTTAAGGATGATTTAAAAGAATTTTTTCCATTTGGTTATGGAAACAATTTTCAAGGACCATTTTGTAATTTTTAAAATTTTCACCTACTTGAACACTCCACCATCATTTGCACATGTTTTTTGACAAAGCAAGAATCTTAAAAATCATTTAGCTTAAAGAGATCGAGCACGTTGTCTCCTAAAGCTAAAGTTTTGAGCTCTTAAAATCTTGAGAGAATTCTTGCAAGTTCTTTCTTACTTTCAAGTGTTTTACAAGTTATCAACTCTCACAATTCTCTCTACATCAAGAAAGCAAAGGTATGAAATCAAAAATTCTCCTCTTTTGAGATGAAATTTTCGATTTTGGTAAGTGAAAGTGATGTTGTTTACGAGTTATCTTTATAGCTTAAGCTTAGTTGTTGAGTTTTCATGCATTGGATCTTCTTGTAAAATTCTGATAATGTTTGAATTATGAATTGTTCTTCTTTATGAAAAATTGGTCATAAATAGTGTTCTTGAGAAAATTTTGGGGAAAATTGGTTTCAATGATTCTTAAGTTAAAATTGTGGTATATATGCTTGAAATCCATGAAGAGTTCAAAGAGTTTACAACTTTTAAAAGTTGTCCTTTATGCTTCAAAATTTTTTGATTTTAATGAGCTAAAAAGGATACTCTTGAACCTTCATTCCTTTTGCCATGGAATTGTTGTGATAATTTGATGATTGCTTCACTTGTTCTTCATTGTTAAAAACCTTGAGTGTTAATCATTGTCATTGAATTTGGGTAAATTATATTAAGTGCACACTAGTTCGAATTTAAAAGAGGTCTTTGAATGTTTAGTATGAGCATACTCTTGGTCATTTCTATAAGCATCTCTTCCATAACATGTGAATCTTTCGGTAACTTGTGAAACTTTGAAAATGCTAAGCTTTGGTATGGCCGATTATTTTGATCAATTTTTGGAGAATATTTTCGGTCCATTTGTATGCATTTGATATGGCATTTACAATGATTGTTTTTGTTAAAGAAGGTGCTAAAACTCAAAAATTTAGATGAATTACTTTTGAATGTTTAAGTTCGATTTAAAGATAAACCCTTCTTAGACCTTTACATTCGTTCGTTAAAAGCCTTAAACTCACAATTTCTACTAAATTTTTTAGGAACCAAAATGGCTTCAAGAGGACAAGCTAATGTCACCTATGCAAGTTGGTAAAATGAGGAGACGACCCTTTACTTGCATCTTCAAAAGAACGCCAAGGTCGTAAACCAAACTTGGACGGATGAGGAAATATTACGGGAGATGGAAATTCACAATCAAGTATAATATTTGATTAGGAAGATGGATATGGGGAACCTACTTTCAATGAACTATGCGACCTAACCCATCCAACGCTTCACTTCCTCTCCACGGTGGACGTAGTCCATGGGCAAAATGAATATGGAAACACCATGTACCTCACCTCCAACATCAAGGATGAGCTCTACAAGATACTCTTGAAGAAGTTTGCGAAGTTTACGGCTTCACTCCATAAGAGAAGGATATAAACTATGGGGATGGTTTGGAAGTGAGGATTCTATGGAGCAAGATAACACTTGGACCTTATGACGAAGATTCGGCCAAAAATTCTAAGGTCTGAAATTAAAAAATCCTCTATCTCCTAGAGTTTCTCGGCATCACATTCTTGGCACGAGGCTCACCAAGATTGGTGAGCAAATTGGGGTTGAAATTTTTATTCAAAGGTGTGAAGACGGTTATGAAAGGTCCAAGTGAAGATATAATGGAGGATTATTTCGGAAACGATGTAAACAATGGATTTGTCTTCCTTAACAAAATACTCGACTATAATGAGGAGCTAAGAACTTTAAGGAAACCATTAATACGCATTGGTGGGTTAATCACACCATTGTTTCTCCACGTGGGTGTTAACCTTGGAGAATTCCGAAAATTGAAGGGAGAAAGAAAAATGGACATGATTCATGTAGTTAAGGAGAAATTCTTCTAAGGGTACCATGGTTCCATCAACATCCAAGTGATTTATTTGTTCGTTGAAGAAAAGAGGCGAAGGAAGGCGTGCTACTCAGCGTTACAATAACACACCACGACCACTAAAGATGAAAACTTCTCGATCTGACTCCCTCATCATCTCTACATCAACCGCCATGCATTACCAAGTGATTCAAAGCTTTATAGGTCCGATCCCCATGAGTTACCACCAAACCAAGAAGAGAAAAATGCCTTCGATTTTGAGTACCAACAAGAAGAACCGTTTGGGGATTACCAAAGAAAGTACGAGTTATACTTGGAAACGAAGGTGAATGACCAAGAGAAGATCATAAAGAAACAAGGAAACTTTATCACAAGATTATGGATGAGGATGAAGAAAAGCGACAAATATAGTTGCTATGTAACCTCGACTGAGGAATAAACGGAAGATAAAGACTCGAGTAGTCATGAACACCAACAACCAAGGCACTCGGTATCTCTTCCACCTTTGGTCATCCGAGAACCACAAGAGCAAGGAGTGATACCACCAAGAACCTCATACCAAGAGCCCTCGCGGAGGAGACACGACACACACTCACTCGGCGACTCATCAAGGCCTAGGACTAGGAGCTCACGACGCAACAACAAAGAGCCTGACTCCTCCGTTGGATCCACTCGACACTCATACAATTGAGTGTTCCAAAGGTACGCCTACTAACCATTGTTTATACCACGCATATTTTCTTTCTTTGTATGTTTTTAAAGGTCACTCTCACGGCTTAGGATTCACCGGGATGGTGAAGTTTAAGTCTGGGGGAGGAGCCTTCGTACTATTGTCGTTTTTAAGTTTTGATGTTTTCTTTTTCTTCATATTTGAGTCTTGCATTTTATATAGTTATGATTTATAAAAAACCACAAAAATCAAAAAATTCGAAAAACACAAAAAATTGAAAAGTTTTCAAAAATCCAAAAAGATTTTCAGTTTGTTTTTAAAGCATTGCATATGGTTTGCATCCATTTGTGCAGACTTACGTTGTTCGAAGCATATAGGATTTCATATTGCATAGGGAACAATGATATAATTGCCTCTTAGGTAGCTATGTTTTGCTTAATATATGACCAATGCCCTCACTAGAAGTACAATGTTGCATATACCGCTTTCAGTCTTTAGAAAATCATTTATTGGAATTTACCGCTTGATGGTCTTTGCGAAAGTTGAAGTAGATGGTCTTTTGATGTCAATTCCTACCTAAGATGGACTTAATTGAATGTTAAAATCTTTCTTATGGGCTTTCCTATACTTGACCATGGTAAAAACACAAACATTTGAGCTATGTTCTAATTCTATTTTACCACCCTTTTTTAGCTCAAACGGCTACTCTCATCTTTAGTGTAGTAACAAATCCTTGAAACCCTTAAACCTTTTCTTTAAAACCCCCTAAATTTTAGATATGTGAGGTCTCTTTTGGCAAGTGCACACGTGGGCAAAAACCCGAGTGAATTGAAGTTGAACAACAAAAAGGATAATTCCTTGGAGTTAGCCTCACTTTAAGGTTAACTAGAGTCTTAGGAGGGGAAAATCCTTAGTGGTTTTGGTTTGTCTAAGTCTTGGGAATAGTTGGTGTGTATATAGAGTCAAGTAAATGTTCCTTATTATAGATATGATCCTAGGTTTGTGTAATAAAAGAGAGAAAAAAGAAGGGAGAAAAACCGAAAAAAGAAAGAAAAGAAGTGAAAGAAAAAGATACTAGAGATTAGAATCAAGTTTAATCTCTAACCTTAGAATTTAAAAGCTTAAAGAGTCCGCCCTTGAAATGAAAAGAAAAGAAAGAATTCAAAGTGATTAGATTAGTGGCTCTTAAAATCCAAAGAAGGTTAGTAGCTAAGAAGTAAAATGTCCTAGAATCTCTAGTTGTCTACAAAAAGAAAAAGAATGAGTGAGTTTTGTTGAATAAAAGGTTTGTGGTTTCTAGTTCTAGGATGGGAAATATATCGAGTAAGTGTCTAGATCCTTAGGAAGCAATGAGTGGGAACAATTAGATGAAGTAAATACTTTGTATGCGTAAATTGTTTGGCTACCACTTTGCTTTTGCCTATTGTCTTGCACTACTTTTTGAGAGAATCAACTATAAAATCATGTGAAGCCTATTCTTTTGACACTTCTTTGTACATAGCCCCTTTCTTTCAAACTCCAAACCAAATTAATTAGATTCATTGTCCATAACTAAGAACTCACGCCTAAGCTTAATTGAATGTAAAAAGGAATTGGCGATGGGATTGTCTATGGATGCTTAGCTTAGATTCTAAGAGTTTTTTTTGTGATGATAATTGAGAAGTACATAGGCTCTTATATGATCTTTGTACCATTATACTTGTCTTTAGGATATTGGGCATAAGTCATTACTTTTCTATCTTGGTTTTGAGTTCCCGCTTTCAAACCTCGCTTCCGGGTTTGGCCTTTGTTGTTTTCTTGAGGACAAACAAAGGACAAGTCCGGGGGAGTTGATGTGTACATATTTTCATGCATATTTAGATGTATTTTAGCTTAGTTTGATCCACTTTTAGGTTGTATATATTGCATTTTAGTCTTAGAATCCATATAGATTGAGTCTAGAGTCTAGTTTTAGAGTTAGTTGCATATGCATACATTTTCTTGCATTTGTAGGTTCTACTTTTGGAGTGGCTTAATGGCGGCTCTAGGGATGGATTTAAGGTGGATATGGAGCTAAGAAATCATGGAAATCATGTACTAAATGCATTTGGAATGGATGGAGGCAATGGAGCTAACAAAGGACCAAAGAAAAAGCCCCAAACTGCAAATGCATGTGGCTATCAACCTGCTTGTTCAAAAGTGGCATGCGCAAAACTGATGGCCACATGCACCAACATGGTCGATAGGCGCATGCACAGGATCGATAGTGGCATGCACAAACGGTATAAATTGCTTTTAGGGCAACTTCTCTTCCTTCCTTTAGTATAAATAGCCTCTCATTTGTTTCAAGAACCTTTTTTACAACTTTTCTTGTTTCTTATCAAAATCTAAAGACTTGTAATAAATATTCTAGTTTCGTTTATTTAGATTTGTTTTCTCTTCTTCATCTCTTTATTTTAGATCTAAATCCAAGAGCATGGAAGCTCAAAGACCAAACCCTTGTCTTTAGATTTCCATTACCCTTAGTGAGTATATCTCTCTTGAATCTTGAGATATAGTAGGATAGGCAACAAGCAAGAGTTAAGCTGTGTAATGTGTATGGCTGAATAGATCTTCGCCATGACAATGGGTAGATAGATTAAGAGGGGATCTTTGGCCTAGGAATAGCTTCAATCCTCTAATAAAGCCTTAGAAAAATCCATCATGATTCTAGATCAAGCCCGAACCAATTGCTACTATCTCAAGATTCAATTTTTATTATAGTTTACTTTCAAAGCTTATTTATTGCCTTTATTTATGCTTTTTGATTATGTTTGCTTTGGTTAATGCTTAGATTTAGTGGATACTAGTGACAACCCCCATCTATATCGACCCTTCTAGACTAGGATTCCTAGTGCATTCTCCTTACTTAGGTTTTTCTAGATAAGCCTCTAAATCCTTGGATGATACCTTAAGTACTACACCTCAACCCCGTTCTCTTGCGGGATTGTTGAGTAGGCTTAGGTTTTATAAATTTAAGCTTGCTCGTTTGTCACCTCAATTGGGCACACTTCACTTATGCTCCTCATCCACTAATTGGCGCATTTCCATTCAATTGTATGTATTTTGGTCAGTTATGATATGATCCATTTTATAGCATACATCTTTTCTAGAACCATATTGAAGATAAAATGATAGCCTTGACTTTTGCGGCTTCAGATGAACAACGAGTTTTGATCCACCATGCTTCTGTTTCACTTCTCTACAAACTTCAATATTGAGTTTCATAGGAAAACAAATATATGTAGTGTTTTCCTAACACTCTCCTTAGGAGTTCTGAGTCCACCATGCTTCCACTACATGAAGCAAGTCAAAAATATTCTTTTGTAACACTCTATTTAGAGTCACGCGAAGAATCATCCTTGTCCTCGAGAATGGTGGTCATCAAAACATGACTTTATAATCAATCAGGATATTTAATGTCACAGCTGCCATTTTTTTGAGTTTTAGTTGAACATTCTTCCTTCGGGTAGTTCCAAAATTGGATTGAATCCTTTCGTTCCACGCGGTTTATCCTCAGTACCTTATGAGAAAAAAAAAACTATATCACACAAACAAACTTCCTTGTCCACATTGTGTTGCAGGGAGATGTTATCCAACACCAATATAGTTCCATTTGAGTATCTAGCTATTTTTTATTCCTTAACATATGTGGATTTGCAAAAGGGTCCTCAACTACATAGTTGATGTCCACTATGTGTTCGTCTCCCACACAATCCTTTCACACCGCTATCATTTGGGTTTCCATCCCCACAGTCCTGACAAACAATACCTCGTTAAAGTCGGTAGAGAGATCCATCTTGTTTTTTGTTGGAGTTGTAGACGTATCCAAAGACACTTCAACACTGTAGGATGTCCCTAAAAAACAAATGCGTCTAACGTAGTTCAGTTATCCAACTAAGTTGACCTTGCTTAGCTTGCTCCATATTGATCACATTTGAATCTTATGAGTATTGTTTATCAAAAATTCCAGAGTCTCCTCTCTAATAGAACAACACAACCCTAGACTCCATGTCCTATACATCTTCTCATTCCAGCTCGAGCAATGTTGGCCGATCAAAATATCTAAAAAACAACTTAACAAAAAAAAACAAATTTACAACTTACCGGTTAAAATGGGGAATCACTTGTGTTATTTTAGTTTTTCAGAAATTCCCAACCCAAAAACTTTGAAACTATTTTCTTTTTATAGGATCGGCCTTCCAAGATATAACCAGCTTGGTTAAATCTAGTCTTTGATAACAAAATTGTATCACTTGTCTCTCATACTTGACCGAATAAATCAAAAAACCATCTTAACGTATATAAATCCAAATAAAATATTAGATAAAAATCCTTTTAAATAAAATCCAGCACCCGAACAAGACTCGCCTTGAACTTTTACTATTCACCTAAAAGGAGGAAAAAGGGAAAAAGGGGTGATTAACACAAATTCATTCAGTGAGAGAGGTCATTTCTACCCACATGATTCTCAACACTACTAACCAACACACATATGCAAATACTAACTCTAGAATATGCATCACACAACATGTTCTCAAACAACAATCACAACTTGTCATTCACATCATCACAAACACGTTTAAGACACATCAACACATCACAAATCCATATCCAATAATAATTAAATCACTTCATATCACTGGAACGTCACCTCGAAAGATTGTACGGCACCTTGGGCTCATCAACCGATTTATGGGCCTTGAGGGGAGTGTCATGTCCTCCCCTTAGTCTAGCACACATGACTTTGATGGGATCGTCATGTCCTCATCCTTAGTTCACACAGACTTTAACGGATTTGCCATGTCCTCGTTCTCAGCCCACAAAACCATCACTTATTAAACTTACTATAAGAATCCATATCATCATCAACAACATCACAAACAACCATCATGCATCACTCAATATTAGGCAACAACCAATCTTCTTGACCTAGAATTTACACATACAAATTGCCTAATAGTGCTAAGAATTTACATATCGCGCATTTACCTTTACCTTATGGTTGAAAAGTGGATTCTAGAAAATTGCGGTCAAAGAAGTTGAAATGATGTTCTGCGTTCTGGTTTCTAGCGCCTTTGAAACTGTGTTTGTGTTCAAAAGCAAATTAAGTTTTTGATTTTAATGGAACATGATGATTCTTGGCCAGAAAGTACCACAAATAACTATTAGAGCTTGCCCCCAAACAAGGAACCTTCAACTGGTACGGACTCCTTGCAATGAGATCTTTCCAAAGAAATCTTACTCGCCTTTAAACTCTCTCTGATTCTCCGGGAAATCTTCCTCCAAAACCCCTCTGTAAATGTAGCAAATCAGGTCTCATACATAGTATTTTTGGGTTCAGAAACAATGATTTTAATTTTCCTAACGTTAAGATCGAACAACGGACAGAGCTTACCTCAAAATTGAGTGTTCTCGGTGGCTATAGAAAGCATGGAACGTTAGCTTTATAATCATATCAATATCATTACCTAATATCTTCTGAATCAATGAGAAATCATCTCACAATACGCCTATGTGAAACTGGAAAAACCACTAAACTGGAAAATCACGATATAATAATATTTTCTCGCACATAATGCGAATAATCACTAAAAAGTGACAAAGACTACAAAGACATAAATCGTATAGCATCGCCTTACATTGTATAAAGGTGGCATGGATCGGGTACTTTTGATTTATGGAGTACCTGATATCCAATCTGATGCGTACATATAACAGACTTTTAATAACCGTATCCAACCCAGAAAAAAATGGATATTTGGAAAAACGAGTACTCTTTGAAAAATAAATACTCGACTTGTTATCCAACCCGAATTGTTACCCGAAAAACAAGTACACGGTAAAACGAAAACACTTTAAAATTCAAATATTTAAATTTTATTTCATATTTTAATATTTAAATACTTATATAATCACATTTTCCCCAAATATTCAACCAAGTACTAAAATATCCAAACAAAAATTAAAATATTCGAAGTTACAAAGTTATATTTAATATTACGTATATTAAAAACATAATTTAAGTCAAATATATATAAAAATATTATAGTTTCTTCTAAAATAACATTTTATATATGATTATACATAATTATTGTGGTAGATACTTATATATTATGCAAATAATAAAAAAAACGAGTATTTATGAGTCGCGTTCAAGAATAGATAGTTAAAAGATAACTCATATTCGATAGATCTTTACTTGCGTTTAATAGAAACTAGATTTTGATCCACGCTTTTAAAGCGCGGTATATATGTCTTTTTGTATAATGTAATAAAAAAAATTAAAGATGATATGAGTTTTAATAATATAGATAAACTATAGTAAAATTAAATATTCTTATTATTGAATGTATTAACGATATTTATTGTCGACTCGATTTCTAAATGAAAATGAGTTTCTCCTACCATATATTTACACCATATGCTAAACAATAATACGATTATAAAGTCAATTAATTTGTATCAACGTTGTCGTGTTTTTTTTATTATAGACTACATAATTTTTATTTTGAATATCGAATTAATATGAATTTTATTTTATAATACATCGAATTTTTTTTAATATGAATGTTATTGTGTCCGTTTTGCAATGAGTTCTATTAATCCAATCCAAAATTGATGCTTTTCTCCTTCGGATATGGTTGGAAACTGCTTTCCAAGAGAGCTAGTTGGCACTATTTACTCTCTGGTGGTCTCAATAGTTGACATTGCAGTTTTGGTGATGTCGGCAGAGGTTCGTTGTCAAATATGTCTGGGAATTTCTAGCTAAGTCGTGCCTCTCTTGATAGAAGAAATAACTTAGAGTTTAGGTTAAGCAAAAGACATAAATACCCTTAGTTAGAGTTTGAGTTTAAGAAATGGGCCTTATGTTTAGGATTTGAAAGTTTGTTCGGTTTGTTGGGTTTGGGCCGTAAAATGATTTTTTGTCCCGTCAGATGTAGCTTTCTTACACCAAAAGATATATTTAGAGCTACCAAGAAAATCATTGTGCGTTTGCTAGTTTATATCTCAATTTAATCATGTGTGTTTTGATAAAGTGATAGAACTAGTTTAAGAGTATCAATTTCGTTAAAGCATTTTATCACATAAGTTGATAATATATAATTTGAATAAGTAATATTAACTGATAAAATATTTATCAACTGAATAATATATATTTATTATTTATTTGTTTTAACTTAATTTAAAATTTAAACTGTATTGATATCTGTAATAATATTGTTTCGCACATAATGCGACTAATCACTAAAAAGTGAGAAAGGCTACAAAGACACAAAACGTATAACATTGCCTTACATTGTATAAAGGTGGCATGGATCGGGTACTTTTGATTTTTGGAGTACCCGATATCCAATATGATCCTTACAGATAACAAACTTTTAATAATCTTGTGCCATCTAGAAAAAATGGATACTTGGAAAAATGAGTACTCTTTAAAAAAATAAATACTCGACTTGCTATCCAACCCGAATTGTTACCCGAAAAACAGGTACACGATCAAACGAAAACCCTTTAAAATTCAAATATTTATATTTTATTTCATATTTTAATATTAAAATACTTATATAATCACTTTTTTCCCAAATACTCAACCAAGTACTAAAATATCCAAACAAAATTTAAATATTCTAAGTTACAAAGTTATATTTAATATTACATATATTAAAAACATAATTTAGGTCAAATTTATATGAAAGATATTATAGTTTCTTCTAGAATAATATTTTATATATGATGATATATAATTATTGTGGTAGATAATTATATAATATGCAAATAATTAAAAACCGGTATTTATTAGTCGCGTACAAGAACAAGTAGTTAAAAGATAACTCATATTTGATAGACCTTTACTTGCGTTTAATAGGAACTAGATTTTGACCCGCGCTTTTAAATCGCAGTATATATGTTTTTTGTATAATGTAATAGAAAAAAAATTAAAGATAATATGAGTTTTAATAGTATAGATAAACTATAGTAAAAATAAATATTTTATTATTGAATGTATTAACGATATTTATTGTCGACTCGGTTTCTAAATGAAAATGAGTTTCTCCTACCATATATTTATATCATATGCTAAAAAATGATATGATTATAAAGTCAATTCATTTGTATTAACATTGTCCTTTTTTTATTATAAAATACATAATTTTTGTTTTGAACATCGAATTAATATGAATTTTTTTTTTTATAAATACATCGAAATTTTTTTATAATGTTTTTTTAATATGAAAGTTATTGTGTCTTTTTGCAATGAGTTCTATTAATCCAATCGAAAATCGATGCTTTTCTCCTTCGGATATGGTTGGAAAATTGTCTCTAAGAGAGCTACTTGACATTGTTTTCTCTCTGGCGGTCTCATTAGTTGACGTTGCGGTTTTGGTGATTTCGGCAAAGGTTCACTGTCAAATTTGTCTGGGAATGTCTAGCTAGGTCATGCCTCTTTTAGTAGGAGAAATAACTTTGGGTTAGGCTAAGCAAAAGACGTAAACACCCTTAATTAGAGTTTGAATTTAAAACATGGGCCTTATGTTTAGGATTTAAAGGTTTGTTCGGTTTGTTAGGTTTGGGCCGCGAAATGTTTTTTTGTCCCCTGAGATGTAGCTTTCTTACGCCAAAAGATATATTTAGAGCTAGCAAAAAAATTATTGTGCATTTTTTATTTTATATCTAAATTTAATCATGTGTGTTTTGATAAAGTGATAGAACAAGTTTAAGAGTATCAATTTNATGTTTAGGATTTAAAGGTTCGTTCAGTTTGTTAGGTTTGGGCCGCGAAATGTTTTTTTGTCCCCTGAGATGTAGCT